>PVKE010000794.1:0-122796 GCA_004027555.1 Craseonycteris thonglongyai
ATCTTCAGTGCATATTTATTTCTATTTTACTTTTGACAGATAGAGAGAGAGACAGAGACAGAGACAGCCAGAGAACCGAACTGTGGGAACTCCCCAGTTCAGCATGTGGGTCCTGCCTGGGCCGGAGCTGGGATTCGATCCTCGGTCCTCGTGGCCTCAAAGCGAGCGCTCAACCCGCTGAGCCGTCCCGGCTTTCCCCGAGATTCAGTCTCTTGTGAGCCTTTTAAGCTGACATTTTGTGTGTTCTTATTTTATTACATTAAATATTGGTCTAAGAAAATAACCAAAAATACTATAAACAATATGAAAGTTTCTCAAATCCAGCAAAGGCCCAAATTTTAAAATTTCTGTCTTCATCTTTTGGGCTTTATCAATGAATAATATTTCTTTGCACCTAAAAATTCCTTGGGGCCCTCTCTGTAGGCACCACAGAGAAAGCTAATGAAAAGCATGACCATGCCATCTGATAAGCCCAGCAGCTCCTCCGTGTACTGGCAGGATTTCTGTGTGCTCATCTGTAAAGAGTATCTTGCTTTGTCCATCCTCACTTTCTCTGTAAGTAGCAGTTTTACTGTTGTAAAAATTTCACCCAAGAGAAGGTTGCAGAAGAGGTCATTTGTTCAGAAACTAGGAAGAAGTTTTGGGAGAAATTAAGGAATTCGGAATTTCCCTCTGAATGAGCTGAAGCAAAATAATGGGCACAACTCTTACTCTTATCTTTGTAGAAATCAGACGCTTCTCCATTTTCACTATCTAAAGTTCTGACAGATGCTTGCAATGCTTATTGGAATTCTTGTTTCATCTTGGAGCAGACTCTCTCATTCTTGTTTTTTAAGTTTATTTTTATTTTATTTTTTTTTTTAAGTTTATTTTTTGATCTGCTAATTTTTGTTTCATCTTCATAACCTTCTTAGCTGTTGCTTGTGTCTTAGCAACATTATTTTCAATCGCGGTGACCATTTTCTAGTGTTACTGCCTTCATTTGTTAATATTATTTTGGTTTGGAATGTTGGTTACAGATTTCCTATTTGTATATATGGTATATGTTAAATAAGAAAAGATTCAAGATTTTATAGCACCCAGCATATGTTTTCATCTTGTGTCAGATACCTTCTGGTAGAAAGGCTGGACTTTACAGCAAACTGATGGATTACTGTTTGGCCTGTTTATGGGAAAGAGACATGGCCTTTTGTTTGTGGGGGCCATGTAAAATATGGCTTTTGCTTTGTAGAGCCAACTTAGACCAATTATTTTGTCCCTATTTGTTTTATTTTTTAATGGTCAGGAAATTTGTGTTCTTCAATTCAAACCATTTATGTAACTGTCTAACAAATCACTTATTTGTTATAGGTGGGAACCAAAGATGTGTGAAAGTATCAGTGTCAGCTCTTATTTTCCCCATCTTACTTTCCTCGCTAAAGTGGACTCTGAAATTTTTCTCACAGAGACCCTTATTTCTTAGCAGTTTTCACTTTTAGAATGCAAATAAGCAAGAAATTTTGGCCATTTGACAAAACAAACATCCTTTTGCTTATTTTCTTTTCTACAATAGGAACTAGCTGCTGCTTGTATTCTGAAACCCAGAGTCTGCAAGATGATTAAAAATTGCACCGTTTCAGGCTTATCTTTCTCAGCCTGAGCCATTTAAAAGCCCGTTTGGCTGCCAGGTCAATGAGATGTGAGTTAACATGTTTGATAGGAGAATCAGCTTACCTTGCGGTTACATTCTGGGTTGTTCTCAGCCGGTATACATTTCAGGGAAGCCCTCTTCCTTTGTTAAAGATGGAACACATGTCTGAAGATACTGCTTGGGCAAATATACAGTGTTTATTATTCCGTAGCAGTAAGTACTAACAATATTTGGAATACTATAGAGTTGACATCCAGAACAGTGATTTCTGTCTTTTTTTGTCTGTGGCTATTAATAAGAAATATGTTTTACAACATGACCCACCTTCATACTATATGTACCTGAAAAAAGTTTCACAAAACAATATTTACTCATACCTCATATATGTTTGTACTTTGTCATTTTATTTTAAATGCTGATTGACTTCATGACCCATTTATGGGTTCTAACTCACATGTTGAACAACACTGTTCTAAAGGAATGCCCAAAACTTGATATTTATTGTCTCATTTCCTCTCCAACTATGAGAGATAGGGAGAAGAAAGGAATAAATATGCAAATATAACATCTGTTTATCCCAGATTGATTTGTTGTGATGAGAGACAACATAGAGTGGAAAAGGTAGAAAAGGGGTCAGAAATTTTGGATTTTAAGTCTGAGCTTTGCTACTTACAAATCAAGTGGGGTTTGTTCGTATTTGAAGATTTATTGTTTGAGAGAAGGGGTGAAGAGGGAAGAGTAAAGAGAAGAGGCGCTCAGAACAGTCTCCATAGTTGCACATTATTAGTTGTAACAGTTTCACTCCACACAGGTGGATGTGGGGCTGCACGGGGCGGAAACAACTGGGAGGCCCTCCCGCATAGGAGGCACGAACCCTCGCTGCCATCCCGGGGGTTACCATTTATTCTGCTGCCATTCAACACATGAGCTCGCATGGGCCGGAGTTGTGTCTCGATCCCCAAACCTCGCAGTTGCAAGGCAAGCACTCAATCTGTTGAGCTATCCCTATATCCCCAAACCAAGTGATCTTAATATGGAACCCCAACATTTGAGAGTTGGTAGAAGCTCTAGAAACCATCTTGTACAGTTCTTTCAACATGTAAACCTATATTAAAAACGCACTTTAAAGAATGGTCCAGTTAAGTAGTACCAAGATACAGTTTACCATTGGATTAAAAGTGAGGACTAGAACCAGATGTGTGTAACACACACCTAGTACACAGTAATCACCATATCCATATGTGTTAGCTCTCATTAGTAGTATTCTTTGAGCCTTTGCCTTCATCATCTGTGAAGAGAAGTTTATAATTGATGAATAAAACAAATTTAAGAATATTTTGTTTCCCTCCCTGGACTTCATCTTTTTAGAGAGAAGAAGTTTTTATTTTCTTGATTTAGAAGTTTACTTTTCCCTAGGGATCTCAGAAATAGTTGGTCTCTTGAGAGTTAGAACTATGTTTGAACTCAGCCTCTTCCTGATTGGGAACCCTTGGTCAAGTTAGTTAAATGCTAAAATCTGCTTCTTACTTGGAAAATTGGGGGAACGTGGGGTGATCATGTCTACTCTTACATATTGTTAAAAAGATTAGCAATAATGTCTTTAAATTGCTTAGAGCAGTGCCTGGCCCTTAATTGCTTCCTGAATGGGAGTTATTATATATTAGGGAAAGCTTGAAACCAAAACCCATTCAAGGAGCCAGTTAGAAGAGGGTCTGTTTCCAGGACTCTGGCAGTGAGGACAGTATACAGATGTGGACGTCAGAAGTAGTTATCTTACTTAACAGGCCTGCAGAGGTTTATAGAATGTTCTTTATTTAGGGGGTTAGTAGTAGAAGGGTGAGGTGGGAGACTGAGCATTAAGGAGTGCTTGTTGGCAAGAAGAGGGTATATTACTGATGATGAGCTCTGAGGGTCACAGTTAGATGGCTGGTATCTCTGCAGGTGGGTAGTGTGCTGTTGGGCCTTCTTTTTTTAAAAGATTTATTTTTGTTTTTGACAAAGAGAAAGGGGAGGGCCCATACCAGTCTCCATAGTTGCAAGTCATTAGTTTTCAATGCAGTTTCACTCCATAGGTGGGCACGGGGCTGCACAGGGCAGGAACCGGGCCTGGAGGCCTGCTGCAAAGGAGGCACACCCCCAAGAGCTGGGGGCCTCCTACATGGGAAGCATGCCTGGGTCAAGAGCGGAACCAGGGGCCTCCCACATGGGAAACTCGCCCCGACAAGAACTGAACTGGGGCCACACCCCACCCAGTTCAGCATGTGGGTCCACATGGGTTAGGGCCGGGATATGATCCTCGGACCCTGGCACTGCAAGACAAGAACTCAACCCACTGAGCCATCCTGGCTACCCTGTTGGGTCTTCTCTATGACAGGGGACATCAGTGTGGCAGGGAGCTCCACCCAGTGAGAGACGGCTCACGCAGTTAGTTCACCCTTCACACCCAGCTCATCTCTACAGAAAACCCATTTTCTGATGAGCTATGAAAATATCTCTCTGGGATGAGAAGTGTGAGAGGTGCCTCACAGGAGGAGTTGGAAGGAAAGGAAACACATACATATGGAAAAGAGAAGTTGAGAAAGATCTATGGGAAATTTGGGCTGAGGCAGGTGTTTTACTGCCCAACTTTTTAATTTTTTTTTTTTTCTTTTTTTTTTCTTGTGTGTCATTGAAAAGAAACTGCCACTAGATGGCACACAGATCCCAGCTCTGTTCTATAATAATAATAAATTATTTTTATTTTTAAGATTCTTTTCAAAAGATAGGTCACTAATGTGTTGCTTTTAAAAATAAAGTATGACTTGTAGCCTGTTTTAATGTTTCATTTTAGAAAGGAATAAAGGATGAAAAATCAAAATTCAAAATCTATATATTTTGTTGACTGTTTGTAGCTATTGAGAAAGCTCAATTGTTGAGATACATTATGGCAGTGAATATTTTAAAGAAGAGAATAATCTTCTCCAAAACAATATCTTTTTTTCTCCTTAACTACTACTTGAAATTTTATTTTAGAAATTTTTAGAATTGTGTTTCTTATACATTATGTTGCTTTTAAACAAATGTGTCTGATTATTGCTTTGCATTTATGTTTTAATTGTATATGTGGATTATATGTAGACATAGGTGCAGTGAAAAGAATGGAATGGCCTGGTCACTGATTCAGAGAAACAGAGGATGCCCAGGGAGGGGTAAAGCACTTGGCACAGCTCCTCCCACCCTAACCAGAAAGAAGACACTAGGACCAGGCCTTGTGAGGCAGTGGTTATCACCCTCCCCTGCTAACCCACTATGGCTTGTTTAGACAATTGCTTCCCTTAGCAGCAGCCATGAAAAGGTGCAACAAAGCACAATTTGTGCCTACCCTTTGTTTGGGAACAGCATTCAATGATACTGTTTCCATAGCTTTGTTTATAAACGTTGATACCAAAGTCTTTAGCTTTAGATAGTGAAGACTCCTCAAAAAAGGGAATTCATAATAAAGGTTTGTTGACTTGTTGTAATCATTTGCTGTGAAGGTAGTAAACAAGATCCATTAAAATTCTTCCCATAATTTGTTGTCTGGTTCCCCTGTGATGGCCAGAAATAGGCCTGATGTGGTAGCAAGCTGCCTACCTACCCCCTTCTACATGGACATGGGGTCCTAGCTTTATGTGCTCTGGTTTATTGAGGCCATTATTGTAGACAAGTAACCAATGCCTTACCTTCACCCCAGTTATCAATATACATATTTGGAACAGTCTTCATGTTGTGTCCTCGGAGCTGCCTGAGATCTAGCAGGCTCAGGGACTGCCCTGGAGGAGCCTATGGGGGAACTGTTTTCTGGGCTGCTGGCCATTGTTCCTGTCTGTTCCAGTGCTGCCCAGATTGGGTATGACCGCAGGTGTAGGAGACTCATGGGCCAATACATAAGAGATCTTGGGAATCTATGAAGATTAGTATTTTATTTAAATTTATACCCTCAGTCTTATCTGGCCCCTCTTCTGTTATTTTTATTTTTTTTTATTTATTATCATTATTTTTTTTATTTTGACAGAGAGAGAGAGAGAGAGATACAGAAACAGAGACAGAGAGAGAACTGAACTGGGGGAGCTCCCAGTTCAGCATATGGTTCCTCACAGGCCAGGCCGGGATTCGATTCTCAGACCTCGGCGCTGCAAAGTGAGCGCTTAACCCACTGAGCCATCCCGGCTTCCCCTCTTTTGTTATTTTTAAAGAACCAAGAGCCTCATATCTGGGACTGTTTGAACAGAATATACTAAAATGTCAGTTAAAATATATTAAGTGATCAAAAATTACTTAACCTTGACTGTAAGTTTTCAAGAAAATTGTCATAATGTTTTAAATTTATTGTGTCATTTTAAAAGCTTTAGCTTAATTTTACTTTGTATTTTATTCCCCCAAAGAGCCCCCCCAAAAAATAAAATAGCAAAAGCATGATTCTAGAAAAGTGGGTCATTTTGGACATGTGTAAAGACAATAATAATAGTGTGCTTGACATGCAGGTACCTTACATGACAGAGTTGAGGCAGATCTGATGTACAGAATGACTTGAATTCTTTCATATTACTAAGACATTGATCTCTCCCTGTTAGTGGATCATCTTCCTCATTCCTACTAGGTCCCCATGCCCCAAACTGTGGAAAAGTAGCTTCATGCATATGTGATGGGCAAGGTGTTAGCGTGGAGATAGGCAGGGAAGCCCACTCTGTCTGCAGCTGTGGCTGTCAGTCAGAACAGTGACCGTCTCCCTCCTTCTCAAGACCTCAGGGTGAGCAATGAGGACAATGAATAGCCACAAGGAGGTCTCTCTGGCTTAATGTCACCAACAGATCTAAATCTAATTGATTATAATAGAGCTACATGTATTGAACCTTAGGCCAAGCACTTGATTGCATTATTTCAATTAATATTCACTTTGCATATGAGTAGACTGAGGTTTAGAATTTGAGCATCTTGGCCAACATCATGCCGTTAGTAAGTGGGGCACCCCAATTTAAAACTAGGTCTGTCATTGTGTTGTTGTATAGTTGTATTTTATGTTTTTAACCCTGTGCATATTAAACTAGACCATGGACTGTCTCCTCTTCACCCCACCTGTATTAAAAAAGGAGTGGATGTCTTCAGGTCTGAAATAGGAAGTACATGTGATAAAACAGCAGAGGGAGGGAGAGTTGTGGGGGGAGGTGGGAATGGGCACCAGATATATGGGGTTGGAGGGGGACCTGATTCTGGGAGGTGGGCACATAATGAGATGCATGGGTGATGTGATGTGGAGTTGTACTTCTGGAAACTATCTAATTGTTACCAACCAATGTCACCCCATTAAATTTAACAATAAAATATAATAATAAAAAAGTAAAATTAAAAAAAAAAACTGCAGAAAAATGTGTAAAAAAAAAGAGATTTTTGGGGGGGCATCTCAGCCATTGACAGGTGTGAAGCACCCAGACCAAATGGATGGAGATGGCTTCCTCAGTGTTAGGAAGAAATTGAAGAATTTATTTAAAGCAGCAGAGATATGGACTAAGGAACAGTTAGAGGCACTGTGACTGGCTGCATAGTCAAAGCTGTGTCTATAATACAGATCATTTAGGAATTTGAAAGGCAGTCCTGACTGTTCACATTTTATATGTTTATAGGACATGGGACTTTACTGCTTCACGGGGGTTTTACCTTCTGTCAGTCATCATGTGCTTCCGGAATGAAAGAAACTAGGAAACATCTGTAAAAAAGACATCTACTATTTTGATATTTTTGAGTTGAGAATTTTGCAAGGGTGAAGGTGGGCAGGGTGGCAGATATCCTTACGGTTAGTTTATTTTCCTACAGTGCATTTTTGATGATTTGAAGGTTAATTTGAACCTAAGTTGTGTCATTTCTCCCCCCTTCCTAGGGCTTCCTAAAGAATGAGAAGGACAATGCCTTGCTATCTGCCATTGAAGAGTCCCGGAAGAGGGTAAGAAAAGCACCTACACATATACGTACAGCCCCTATGAGGGCAGCATTGTGTACCCGGGAGTGCAGGTTCTGGAAGCTGGGGCCTGTGTCTGAGGCCCAGGTCTCCTAACTTAGTGAGTTTACCTAAGAGAATTCTACAGGAACCTTTTGGAGAAAAACACCATGCTTGTACCTCAATGTATATTGAGTGACTGAAATGCATCTGGAGCACTGTGTGGCTGGTCAATTAATTATCAAATTAATCTTAAAATGAAAAGGCCAAACAATTCTTTAGTTTCATTGTTATAGTAAAAGTGGTATTTTGGTTTCTACTGAATTGGCAGTTCAGAAAAGCAGTTATGATCATTGATAATTTTCCTCAATTTCTTTACCTTTTATCACCCAATTTAACTTTCTGTGCCACCTTTCATTTTTATTTTCTTATTAAAGTGTAGTTGACTTATTAGGTTCAGGTATACAACATAGTGATCTGACATTTATATTCCTTTTAATATAATCACCACAATAAATCTGTTACCATACAAAGTTATTATGATAATATTGACTATTTCCCTGTGCTGTACATTGATTGTATCCTTGTGACTTTTTTTTAATAACTGGAGGTTTGTATTTTGTTCTGTGCATCTATGAGTCTGTTTCTGTTTTGTCTTTATTTGTTCATTTTTGTTTTCTTAGATTATACATATAAGCAGAATCACATGGTATTTGTCTTTCTCTGCCTTATTTCACTGAACATAATACCCTCTAGGTCCATGCATGTTGTTGCAAATGGCAAGATTTCATTCTTTATGCTTTTATATTAATAATTTCTCTGATCTCTTGAAAAAAACAAAACCTTGACTCTTGAAAGGATGGTAAATAAGTCAGCTCAGAGCAGCCATCTTATATGCAGCAAAACTGCATTAAGCAGTCCATCAGGATACTCAACATGTGAATTATCTCCATTTGTTTCTGACAAAGATTAAAAGATCAAAATCTTTACAAAACATCCCATTATGGAGTAAGAGATTGTCAGGCCACTGGAGTCCTTTGAGGAGGGAGGAGGAAGGTTAGCCATCATGTGCAGTTGGTTCTAAAAAGGCAGCTTCTCCCAGGAAGGAAGCTGGAGAGTTCCTGCTAGTCTGCCAGCAGCCGCTGCCTCTGCAAAGGCAAGTGGGAGTGAAAGGAGATCTCTTTTCTTCTGTTTATTTATATAATCCTTACATCAAGTGAAATATGTTTTTGGATTATTTATTAAAAAATAATAAAGTAAAAAAATGCTGCTTCTCACTGTGCTTTATTAAAATGTTCTGTGCAGGTAGAAATGTCTCAGTAGGGCTAAAGTGAGTGAGCTAGGGCAGTAGGGGGCTTGCCAGCTCTCATTGATAAGAAAATGTTCCAAGGCATTATTGAAATGACTGATATTTAGTTGTTAGAGTAAAACCCCTGAGATTTAATTAATTATATTTTTGGCAGTAGAGAATTCACTTGATTCAGATTCGAAAATATTTTGTTACGGTTTTTTTGTTGTTTTTCACACTTTGAGTGAGCTCCCAACTTTGATTCTCGTGCTATAAAGGACCAGTGAAACTAAATTAGGACTGTTGAATGCCACTGAGCCTCTTTAAATGGATTAAGATCCATTTACCCTGTGGAATGTGTTTATGGAATTGGCAGTCTGTGAACATTGTGCCATACTGAGACTACATGAGCAGCCAGCCAAAACATTTCAGTGACATACCACAGTGCAAAATGTGTGCATATGTGTTTGTGAGGGAGGTGTTTCCGTGTTGGGAGCCAGCTGGTGGGGGGAGACCTTTCACCTCACTGGACAGCGGCTGACTGCCGCTGAGTAAGAGGCCTTTTCAAACACAAGGTGAGCAGTTTCCTGGCATTTTGGTGGTAATTTCATGTTTGAATAACTTGCCAAAGTCCTGCTGAAATGCCAAGAAAACAAGCTACAAAACCACAAATGTGTCCCATCTTTTCTCATTTGATTCATCCCAGCAAAAACAACAACATTACCAGAACATATGTAGAGCTTCTAAAAGCCAACAACAGCTCAGTAATAAGTGGGTGTGAAGTCAAAGCATATTGCCCTCTTCCCTTTGTGAAAACGGGGTTTGAATGCTCCCCACCTGTTCTAAAGTCAGTTGCCCAGTTAGTTCTCTCCCTCCCTTTCTTAACTGTTTTCAAAGCAATGTATTTCCACATATAACTTGAAATGTTCCAATTTAATTTCTAATAATTTCTCCATTGTTTTGTCATTTTCTGGTGATTTGTCATCCTTTTAACTTTAGACCTCTGCATACCTAATTTATTTCTTTCTTCTTATCTTGGGTTTCTTTCCTTATTTCTCCTATTCCTTATTTCCTAACTTGTTTCAGACCCTCACTGTCCTTCTCTCTTAGTTTTTAGTTGAGTAGCTCTGTTGAGTCTCTTACTAGTTCCTCTAGTTGACATTCTTTTTTCCACATAAATCATCTGGTGGTTCAGAAGTGGGTCTAGAGGGAGTAGACTGAAATAGGGTAAATGGGTGGCTGATTATTCCTGATTAGCCCACAAATTGGATGTTCCATTGTCTCTTATGTAATTAAGATAAGCTGGGGGTGGCATGGCCAAAGGAAGAGAATTTTAATGTTGGGCCATTTATTTTTATTTGAAGCTCCTTATCATATTAACGATGAATGAAACCACAGTGCTGTTCATTCAGGTTGTAGGGCTGTTTTTAAAGACTAGCTGGCATTCTTCTCAGATATGTGAATGTATTATGAGGGTTAGAGCCCAGAAAGCTGCTAGTTTTTAGAGTATTTCCTGTGTTGTGAAGCTGGAGTTCTTGGCACACAGCTGGTCAGCGTGATTAACAGGGAATGGTTAATTCCCACCATTGTCACTCTGACCCTTACATGATGCTGGAAGTCTGTTCCCACTGTCCTCAGCAGTGTCTGAGTGGTAAGTTGTCTGTTTTCTTCCATTGCCTTTACTACTTTGCCATTCTTTATCAGCCAGAGGACTTGTCCTTAAGAAAAAATCTTGTCACACTGTGGTGTTGTTTCCTGTTGCGATCGTGGACAGCTGTATGGTGTGCCAGTCTTGTCCCACCTCCTGTTTCTACCCACCTTGGTCTTATGTCACATGGCCCTCCATTTTGCCTTGCTTGGAGCATCTCAGTGCTGAGGAGGTGTTTGGTTTGAAACTAAATTGGAAGAGTTTCAGAAGAAATTATGGTTTGTAGTGCACTATTTCTGGATGCCTTCCAGGGAAACTAACCGTTCCCCCATCACCCTTTCTGTTCTAGCATATTTCTCTCTACATATTCAAAATGTTTAGCTTTCCTGTTTAAGGTAACTGATATAACAAGAGAAAATGATTTTTCTCTGGGTACTTTTTCAATCCAGGCTGACTTGAATGGTCCATTCTGCCTAACTCTCAGTGAGACGAAAACTAGGTGAAACACTGTTATTAAAGTTTGTAATTGTCATTTCTCCATGTGTCTTCAGAATGCATATTAGAAAAGAGATCCATTGAGAGATGAACCAAAATCAAACTTGCAAGAAGTGCCATCCTCTTCCTAATCATTTTTGTATGTGTCTGGTATCTATCTTTTTCATGTTTTACTAAATATTGGTCCATAGTCAAACATTCCATTTGTAAGAAGAGTATATGTGATTTTTCTAAGTTTTCCAAATTCATGTATATTGTTTTTAACAGTATAAATTATCAGGAAAGCCCGGATGGCTCAGTGGGTTGAGCACTCACTTTGCAGCCCCAGGGACCAAGGATCAAATCCCGGCCCCAGCCCATGCAGACCCATATGCTGAACTGGGGAGTGCCCCCAGTTCAGTCCTCACCGGGGTGAGACCCCGGCCCAGTTCCTGCCCTGTGCAGCCCCTCACCCACCTATGGAATGAAACTATGTGGAAAAACCAATGATGTGCAACTATGGAGATTGTTCTGGGCCCTCCCCCTTCTCTCTGTCTCTGTATCTCTCTCTCTGTCAAAACAATAAAAATAAATCTTAAAAAAAAAAACCCAG
The DNA here is from genome assembly GCA_004027555.1 of Craseonycteris thonglongyai. Taxonomy (NCBI): domain Eukaryota; kingdom Metazoa; phylum Chordata; class Mammalia; order Chiroptera; family Craseonycteridae; genus Craseonycteris; species Craseonycteris thonglongyai. Next base: position 11,604 of record PVKE010000794.1, read on the forward strand.
TATAAATTATTTCTGTTGCCAAAAATAAAGCATTACTAATATTCATTCCCTTGGTGTTGCCTAATTAGGTGCCAATCTGATTATAGTCAGATCGGAAATGAGTGGTTTTTATAAAATTGAACTTAAGCTGATGGGAACCTAGCCTACCAATTAAAGAATAGGCCAGGAATTGTCATGTTTCAATATATGTCTATAAGTTGCTTTAATTCCCTCCTCAGAGGTTTTATCTTCTTTCTGCCTCCCTTCTTCCCTCCCTTTGTTTTTTCTTTTCCTTTTTCTTTTCTTTCTGAGTGCCTGTGTTTTGGTAACAACCACAGTATCACCAGTAGACAGGAGGAGTGAGGTTTGCCAGACATTTTAGTAATGACTTTGAGTAGATGAGTAGGAAACCTAGCCACAGAAGGCTCTGTTTTTCTTTTACTGGTTTGCTTTCTCCTATGAAAATATTACTGTTTCTTAACAAAATAAAGACACTAGGAGACTCTTTTGTCTGTCTTTTCCTATCTTATATACTTATTAAATTTTAAGATACCATTGCTTTTATGATCCATTATTTTATGTGCTACAAAGAAAAAGTACTGGGTAATATGTACTAAGTGCAATTGTAATATGTAGCCTAATTTCACAGGTTTTAAGATTTTATTTGTCTTAATAAGCGCATGAGATGTTCAGTATCACTGATTATTAGGGAAATGCAATTCAAAACCATGAGATATCACCTCACATTCATTAGGATGGCTACTATCAAAAAAACAGAAAACAGGGAAAGCTGGGATGGCTCAGCGGGTTAAGCGCTTGCTTTGAAGCCCCGGGGACCAAGGATCGAATCCTGGCCCCGGCCCATGCGGACCCACATGCTGAGCTGGGGAGTGCCCCCAGTTCAGTTCTTGCCGGGACCTATGTGGGAGGCTCCCAGCCCAGTTCCTGCCCTGCGCAGCCCTGTGCCCACCTGTGGAGTGAAACTATATGGAAAACTAATGTCAACTATGGAGACTGCTCTGGGCCCTCCCCCTTCTCTCTGTCTCTCTCTGTCTCTGTTTCTCTCTGTCAAAAATCAATAAAATCTTTAGAAAAAAACAAACAGAAAATAGTGTTGGCAAAGATATAGAGAATTTGGAACTTTTGTGCACTATTGATGGGATTGTAAAATGGTGCAGCCTTGACAGAAACAAACCTTCAAAAAAGTAAACATACAATTACCATGTGATCCAACAATTCCCCTTCTGGGTATATACACCAAAGATTTGAAAGCAGGAATGTGAAGAGATATTTGCACACCTATGTTCATAGCAGCATTATTCATAATAACCAAAAGGTAGAAGCAGCTCAATGTCCATGGATAGATAAATGTATAAATAAAATATGGTATATACATACAATGGAATATTATTACTCAGCCTGAAAAAGAGAAGGAAATTCTGACACATGCTACAACATGGATGAACCTTGAGAACATTATGCTAAGTGAAATAAGCCAGACACAGAAAGGCAAATACTGTATGAATTAACTTATATGAGGTAGCTAGAAGTAGTTAAAGCCATAGAGACAGAAAGAAGAATGAAGGGTAATTGACAGGGGCTGGGGAGAGAAGGAAATGGAGAGCTACAGTTTAATGGGGACAGAATTTCAGTTTTGCAAGATGAAAAGAATTCTGGAAGTGGATAGTGATGATGGATCCCCAACAGTGTGAATGTATGTCATGCCACTGAACGAGCAGAGATAGTTGATCACTATCTCCCCCTTGAAACACTTTCTTCATTTGGCTTCCAGGACACCCACATTTCCTCCAGCATGTCTTTCTGCTTCTGCTCAGCATCTCTTGCTGAATTTTCCTCAGACTCTTTCATCTCTAAACATTTGAGTGTCCCAGGGCTCAATCCTTGACATGTTCTTGTTTCTCCCTGAATCACTGCCTTTTTGATCTTGAAAATGGTTAAAATGGTAAGTTTTATGTGTATTTTCTACAATTAAAAATTTTTTTTGTAAAAAATATGTTAGACTTAATGAAATAGGTTTGTTGTAAACAGTTATTAGTAAACTCTTTAAAGATAATTTTTAAAGTAGATTGCTTTTGCTCTACTTATGGAAAGATGGAAGATATAGGGCTTTGAATTTCTGTTGATCTTTAAAGGAAACTGTTCTTTGTGTTTTCACGTGGGTCATCTCTCTCTGCTTGTCTCTGATAGACCTTTGGCATGGCTGAGGAGTACCATCGAGAGTCAATGCTGGTCGAGTGGGAACAAGTGAAACAGCGCATTCTCCACACACTGCTGGCATCAGGAGAAGATGCCCTTGACTTTACTCAAGAAAGTGAGGTAGGTTGAGTCCAAAAGATAAATCATTGTTAATAAAATCTGAGGTCAAAGAATGCTTATCTACTTGACCACTGGCAGTCCTGGCATAGTTGGTCACTATCTCCCCCTTGAAATACTTTCTTTACCTGGCTTCTGGGACTCTCAAATTCACCTGGATTTTCTCCAATGTGTCTGGCTGCTGCTTCTCAGTCTCCTTTGCTGAATTTTCCTCAAACTTCTTGACCTCTAGATGTTTGAGTGGCCCAAGGCTCAGTCCTTTACATGTTCTTATTTCTCCCTCAGTCACTACCCTGTTGATCTTGGCTGGAGTGTGGCTTTAAATACCATTTATATGCTGAAGACTCAAGTTTATATCGCAACCCCAAACCCCAGACTCATTTGTCCAGTGGCCTTTTTGGCTGTACTTAGATGTCTCATAGTCACTTCAAGCTAAACATGCATGTCCAGAATCGAGTCATGATAGCAGCTGCTCCCCATCTCCCTCCTGGTACCAGCCTTCTCCTCTCACAGAGTTTATCATCTTTATAAATGGCAATTCCAGTTTTTCACTTGTTCACATCAGAAACCTCAGATTCATTTTTGTCCTCTCCTCCCACCTAATCTCTCGCATGTGTTGGTAAATGCAGTTAACCCTACTCTCAAAATATACCAAAAATCCATCCACTTCTTTCCACCTCCACTGTTAGTACTGCAATTCAAACCACCATCATCTCTTGCTCAGATTATTGAACTAGCCTGTTGTTTTAGTTACCTATTGCTGTGTGACACATTATTCCAGACCATGGCTGAAGACAGGCACTTACCGTAACTTTGCTGGGTATTTCTGGCTTGGGGTCTCTTGAGGTTGCAATCAAGGTATAGGCTGAGGTTACACTGATCTCAAGGCTTGACTCAGGACAGACAGACCCACCCCCTACCTCACTCATGTGGTTCTTGGCTTAGGGACATCAGTTCATTGTCATGTGGATCTCTTGAGTTGTGTTGCTTACCACATAACTTGCTTCCCTTACAGCAGGGGTGAGGGATCCAGAGGAATAACTGAAGTGCCCCCATGAGAGAACCCAGTTTTTCTCTAACTTAGTCTTAAAAGTAATATCCTGTCCCCTCTGCTCAAATTAAATCACTATATCAGCCAACATTCAAGGGGAGAGGCTTCCATACGGGCTTGACTCCCAGGAGGTAGAGATGACTGGGGGCCATCTTAGAGGTTATCACCCAGACTGGTCTCCCTGCTTTTACCCTTGTACAATCTCTTAACACAGCAGCCAGAGTGACCTTATTCAAACACAGTTAGATCATGTCACTCTTCTGCTCAGGACTCTCCAGTGACACACATCTCACTTGGAGTGAAAGCCTCAGTCTTTACCATGACCTGTAGGTCCCTTCCAGACCTGTTCATCTTATATTGCCCTCCTCATGCTTGCTGCTCCAGCCAAATGAGCTTCTTACAGGTTCCTTGCACAAACCTGGTGGGCTTGCTTCTACCTCACGTCCTCTGCGCTTCGTGATGTTTCTGCCTAGGGTGCTCTTCCCTCGAATAACCTGCATGGCTGTCTCCCTCACTTCAGTCAAATATTTACCAGTGCCATCTCAGTGAGGCCTTCCAAGGTCTTGATATCTGAAATCCAAACCAATCTCTCTTCATTCAGCACTTCCTGTATCCCTCTTTGCTATAATATATTTTTCTTCTTAGCATTTTCTTCCACATACCATTATATACGGTATGTTTTTTTTGTCTTTATATTGCTTATTGTCTGTTTCTCACATTAGAATATATTGATTGGTGGTAGTGCGAAGTTTAGGGTTTTCTCCTTTTGAAAATCTAAGTTGTTGTTGTTTTTTTTAAGATTTATTTTTATTGTTTTTGACAGAGAGAGAAATACAGAGACAGAGACAGAGAGAAGGGGCAGGGCCCAGAACAGTCTCCACAGTTGTACATCATCTGTTTTTCCACATGGTTTCATTCCACAGGTGGGAGTGGGGCTGCACAGGGCAGGAACTGGGCCGGGGTCTCACCTCAGTGAGACTGGGGGTACTCCCCAGTTCAGCACATGGGTCCACACGGGCTGGGGCCGGGATTCGATCCTCGGTCCCCGGGGCTGCAAAGTGAGCGCTTAACCCACTGAGCCATTCCAGCTTCCCCAAAAATCTAACTTTTAAAAAAGGCAAAGTATTTACGTGATTCAAGAATTAAAGTATCCAGTCACCAAAAGCCCATTTCCTTCCCCATTTGCTTCTCCCAGAGGCAATCACTATAATTACTTTCTTTTGTATGTTTTCAGTGTTTTCTTTATACAAATACAAGTACATGATACTATATTCTTATCTCCATTTCTTCTTACACAGATGTTAGCTCACTGTATGCTTTGTTCTGTATTTTGCTTTTTTCACTTAATATATCCTGGAGCTCTTTCCTGAGAGGGATTTTGAGGCTGTACCTTGTGATCAGCAGAAAAGAGTGTCTTGCTTGATTAGTGATGTCTGCCCTGTGCCAGGGGAGTTGTGGCTTGATTGGTGATGTCTGCCTTGTGCTAGGGGAACTGTGGCTTACCACACATTTAACCACTCTAGTGTTGGGATTCAAATTCTAGTTTTACCACTGACTAGTTCTGAGACCTTGTTCAAGTTATTTAACTCTGTAGACCTTCAGTGTCTTCATTGGTGAAATGGGATTATTGAAAAGATTAGTAATAATGTAAAGCATCTGACCCATAATGGCTATCTGTTACTATCATTTCTTGAAAAGCAGTTTCAGATTATTTGGAGGTTCAGATTAAAAATTACAATGTTATAAAAATTATAGTGTTAGACATTTCAAATACTTCCTGATAAGTCTTTTCCAGAAGTTGTTTCATGGCTAGCTAGTATTCTTTTCTCAAGAGAGATAGGACAGCTGAGGCTCAGGGAGACATGTAATGTGCTGGTGAGACCTAGGACTGGCGGCTTCTAGACCACTGTTCTGTTGAAGTCTGGGTCAAGGGTAGGTAGCTTGATAGTTTGTCATGCCTGCAGGTTACCTTCACACATCTCATACCTACAAATTTACTTATAATTTAAAAACCATTTTTCCTGTTAAATTAGCCCCCAAATAAATAGATGCTAAAGTCATTTGTCTTAGGAAATTCCTCCTTAAGGCCCCTGTTCCATATTTCTTAAACTCTGAGCCTCAGATCAGAGTCTTTGAGAAAGAACTGATGTATAAAACTTTCACTAGCCTAATGTTTCTTTCTCAATTTTTTGTGAGTCTGGGCAGATAAATAGGATGCCTCATGGTCATATAAACTTCATTTTTTTAAATGGTGTTAATAGGTTGTGGTCTGCATTGGGATTTGGAAGTAATTACAAGCGTCTAATGAGATGTTCCTTCTTGATTATTCTTCTCTTAAAAATAGACTAGTCTATTTAGTAGACTCTTCTCCCTTGACCTCGAGTTTCCTTGGCAGGGAGTTACTGACATTTGCTGTTCTCTGTTGTGACATCTAGTTCTTCTGTTAAAGCTGGCAAATGATGCAGATGTTTCTCTTTTTAGGTTGTTCAGAGAATTACCATTTTCTGGATTCTTGTAGATTTTGTTGTTTGTTACTCATGCTTTGAACTTTTTCCTGCAGTATAAGATGTATACAGAAAAGTACCTACATCATAAATATACAACTGAATGAATTACCACAAATGCAACACACCCAGATGGGGAAACAGAACATTACCAGCACCCCAGCAGCCCCTGTTGTATGCCTTTCCACTCACTACCACCAGCAAGAGAATCACTGTTGTGACTTCTAACCTCATAGATTAATTTTGCCTGTTTTTGAACTTTATGTGAATGGAGTCATACAGTATGTATACTTGTTTCTGCCTAACATTCTACATACTATTGCATGTAGTTGTATGCCATTCATTCTCATGGCTGAACAGGATTAACTGTAATCTTGTTTATCCATTCTGCTTTATTGGACATTTGGCTAGTTTCCAGTCCTTGGCTGTTATAAAGAGTGCCATTGTGAATATTTTGTACGTGTCTTTTGGTGAACATCTGTTAGGTACACCTGAGAGGGGACTTGCTGGGTCAAAGGGCATGCATGTGTTCCGTTTTAGTGGATTCGGCCAAATGGCGATCCAAACTGGTTATATTGATATGCCCTCCCATCATCAGGATGTAAGAATTCCATTTGTTCCATATCCTTGCCACTCTTGGTATTTTTTTGTCTTTTTTAATTTAACTATTCTGATGGATGTGTGGAACCATATGTTTTTACAGGCTCTTTACATAGATATTTTTTTCAAAATGATGGAAAGGTGATATTATCTCCACTTGGGCATTTTCTCTACCCTCTTTCTAGGAAACCACAGAGTGTGAAGGTCAGAAAGAGGCTTTGGCATTCAGCAGGTCTCAGTCCCCGGCCTGGGTCTCCTCACTATAAAAGGCCTGTCTTGAAGAACTGTGGGAAGGAATGTGGAGTGCGCTGTGCCTAGTCCAGTGCTGGCACAGAGTGCTCACTCAGCACATCTTGGCAGTATTTATGGTGGCTGTCAGTATTTGGTGAACTATACACTAAGTTTATTTTAGTAGTTTTAATAAGGATCTGTTCCTTTTTAAGTGTTTATTGTCAGGAATAAGGTTGTTGGATTATAAAGTTCATTAGTTAGGAAGGAGACTTCCAGTCATTTTGAGCTGACCTTACCTTTGAATAAAAATGTCCACATTTGGATAATTTTACATAAAGAGAAGCTTGAGGCTATATTTTTGAAAACAAAAATTAACTAGGATATGATGGTTTCTGAAACATCTCCCTCCCCCGCCCCCCCCCCCCCCCCAAGCCTTCTGATAACAGAAAAGCAACAACACATTGGTAATATCTGTTCCTGGCAAGTTTTAATAAGGGAAAGGATGCTTCAATAGCATAAGTTCAGTTTGGGAAATTAATTTCCTTAGCATATCAGTGAAGAAAGAGGTACAATTTTTACAGGATGGTGAGAACTGAAAGGTTGTGGACTGAATAAAAATGATGTGCTCTGAAGCAAGAGAGAGGCTCAGCTGAGCCCTTGTGCCTGTGTCCCTGCCACGGTCTATGTGAGGAAGAGCGTCCCCAGTGTGGCTGTGCTTGTGAGAGAGCTCCTGGGGGTGAACCGCTCTAGGAATCATTTATAGATCTTAGCCAACTTTTAAAACAGCATTTAAAAGGAAATTCATCTAACAGTGTAGTCTCGTTTCCATGCTAATATTAGACATACTCAACAGATGGTCCTTTTATTAGAATTGTCTGGAAAATGAAGACTTGGCTTCTCTATCGAACCCATAGCTTGCTAGGATAAGTTGTAGCTTAATAATTATAGCTAATGATGGTACGGTAATGTTCCACACTGATGTGTGAACAGTGTTTTGAATGTAGTCTGTAATTTTGATAACTGATTAATACCGTATTTCATCAATTTCCCAGCACATATCTTTTCCACGTTTTAGTATTTCTGAAATCAGGATATGACTTAAATTCAGCGATGTGTCATTGTTTAATTGACAGCATTTTTTCTTCCTACATAAATAACATTTTGTCTTGCAATAGGTGGTGTATTCAATAGAAGACACTGAAATATAGACCAACAGTTTGAATCTGAAAACCCCAGTCTGGATGATTACACAATACATGTGTTTTTTGACTTCCTGATATAATAGTTTCCTAGAGGGTAGATTTGTTTCACTTGACTGGAGTTTGAGTAGGATTTTTTTTTTTAATATTTATTTATTGTTTTCGACAGAGAGAGAGAGAGATACAGTCAGAGACAGAGAGAAGGGGGAGGGCCCAGAACAGTCTCCATAGTTGCACATCATTGGTTTTTTCACATAGTTTCATTCCACAGGTGGGCGGGGCTGCACAGGGCAGGAACTGGGCCGGGGTCTTGCCCCGGTGAGAACTGAACTGGGGGCACTCCCCAGTTCAGCATATGGGTCCGCACGGGCCGGGGCCGGGACTCGATCCTCGGTCCTCGGGGCTGCAAAGTGAGCACCTAACCCACTGAGCCATCCCGGCTTCCCCTTGAGTAGGATTTTAAGTATAGAAAGTGTTCTGCTGCTCTTTCTTTTAAAGATTTATTTTTATTGTTGTATTTTTAAGTTTTTTTTAATTTATATTTTATGGGTTTTGACAGAGAGAGAGAGATACAGAGACAGAGAGAGAACTGAACTGGTGGAACTCCCCAGTTCAGCATATGGGTCCACACGGGTGGGGGCCGGGACCGGGATTCGATCCTTGGTCCACGGCACTGGAAAGTGAGCGCTTAACCCACTGAGCCCTCCCTGCTTCCCCTATTGTTTTTTTTTTTTGACAGAGAGAGAGATACAGAGACAGACAGAGAGAAGCGGGGTATAGGGGACCAGAATAGTCTCCATAGTTGTACATCATTGGTTTTTCCACATAGTTTCATTCCACAGGTGGGTGCTGGGCTGCACAGGGCAGGAACTAGGCTGGGGTCTCACCTCGGTGAGAACTGAACTGGGGGCACTCCCCAGTTCAGCACATGGGTCCACACGGGCCGGGGCTGGGATTCAATCCTCGGTCCCCAAGGCTGCAAAGTGAGTGCTTAACCCACTGAGCCATCCTAGCTTCCCCTCTGCTTCTCTTTCAAAAAAGAAGTTAAAAACCCCAACTCAGCAGGCCCTTCATTTTAACGTCATGATGTGTCATATAGGAAGAACACCTTCTTCTTGCACAATATTCTGATGGTGGAGATGTATACACTCACTTGTGAAAACTCTGTCATTCTCCTCCACCCACTACATAAACATAACTTCTGACCATGGGGTACACCCTCTTCTTCCAATTCCACTCAGGTACTTATAAGCACATCCCTACTTACATGTCCATCTGACTCATTTTATTATCTGTTTATTCCATAAATGCTACCATTTTATATATTAGATTCTACAATTTAGGATTATGTTTTTATTTTTTTAAGATTTATTTTTATTGTTTTTTGACAGAGAGAAGGGGGAGGGCCCAGAGCAGTCTCCATAGTTGACATTAGTTTTCCATATAGTTTCACTCCACAGGCGGGCACAGGGCTTCGCAGGGCAGGAACTGGGCCGGGAGCCTCCCACATAGGCCCCAGCAAGAACTGAGCGGGGGCACACCCCAGTTTAGCATATGGGTCCGCCTGGGCCAGAGCCGGGATTCGATCCTCGGGCTCCTAGGCTGCAAAGTGAGCACTTAACCTGCTGAGCCATCCCAGCTTCCCCTGTTTTTATTTTTTAAAACTTACTTTGGAGGTTTTTCCAAGTTAGAACATATAGGTGTCTGTCATTCCTTAGTGACTGTAACAGGTTTCATTGTATAAATGGCTGAAGTGTGCTTCTCATTTCATCCATGAGGAACATGGCTCCAGAGACGTTAGATGTCATTACCCAAGGTCACACAGTTTGGTTGCATTTAGAACCTGGGTCTTCTGGTCCCAAGTCAGTGTTTTGTTCTAGTAGTTCTGGGTTTCTGTGGACAGATTTTATAGCCAACCATTATAAATTAATCATGTTGGTTCCCTTTTGCTTACATAAAGCTGAAACATTCCACTTGAAAATTATAAACTCCCTTCTATCGTGTCATTATATTTTATTTTTACTCTGTACTTGTTTTGCTAGGAGTGCTAGTTCACCTCTTTGCTTCCCATCTAGAATGTGTCTTCCTTGGGAAAAGTTTTATTCATTCCTGGACACATTCTGTGCAAAAATAGTTGCTTAGTAAAAGTTTTCAGTTCCTTCCTGGCACTTTCCTGCCATGTCCTGCTCTCTTAGAATGACTGTTTAGGGGACACTGTCTGCTCTGAGAAGACCCTTCTCAATCTGTGCTCGCAGAGGTGGCTGTTTCTCCACAGAGCTCTCGCCTCCCGGGTGAGCCCCTTGTCTTCTGTGGCCATGCCTCCTCTGTCTCTGGTCTCTGATTCCCTGTTCTGTCAGTCCCATGAGGGTTCACACTGGCCCTAGGGCAGAGAATCCCAGAGGTTTTAGGAGGTTGGAATATTATTCCCATACAGCATACTGATGTCTACTTTTCCAGCCCTCCTGCAGCCCCCGGCTTTGAAATTCCAATGAATGTTTTTCTGATTCTTCTGCTCAGGAATGTGCATGTACACACACATCCTGTTGGTGGATAATTGACTTCATGTGTAGTGAAATAGAGGCTTGGCCAAGGGCAAATGAAGGAAAGGTGCTTTTGAAAACAAGAGCATTAAGCAAAATTAATTTAAATGGAAATTTGAAGCCTGAAGACCAACTACTTTTTAAATGGATAATTTTAAAAATTAGGTTTTTAGTACTGGAAAATATTTCTCAAGGCTGTTTATGTATAGTTAGCTGAAACAACTGTGTCCTTGCAGAAGTGTTTTAGTGCTGTTCCCCTTTTCATCCCCCTATTTATTGCCCCCAGTTAGGTTACTGGAATTAACAAGCTTAGTGCTCTGTTCTGTAAAAAGACTTTGGGACCATCAACTTACAGATGCTTACCGGTACTTCTTTTCCAGAGGGTGGCCGTCTCAAACAATAGTCTCAACTCTGTCACTGGGAGCACTCAGAATTATTAATAGTCCAGATGTAGAAAATGAGCTACAGGAGGTTCTGTTCCCACAAAAGATATGTGTTCGTTATAGAGAAATGAAATGAGAATTTCCAGTCAGCACAAAATAAAATATTTCAGGTTCTGTTTCTACAGTGTCCATATCTATCCATTGTTCAATATAGCATTTATTCCTATATTCATTATGATTGTTTATTTTTTGTTTAAAAAGTAATAATAGCTAGTGTTTATTAGCCAGGTGTTAGGCACTATGAACTCTTTCTACTCAGTCCTCACTACAGTGTTGTAAGATAAGTACTATTCTTTTCCCCATCTAATCTTCACCACAAACCTAGGAGATGGATCCCATCACTGCCCCCATTTTACAGCTAAAGAAACTGAGGCTCAGAAGAAGCAGTATACTCAATCTAGGTCACATACCGGTAGTTAGTGAGTGCTGGTGCCAGGATTTCCAACCACTGTTCTCTTTTATCCTTTGATGGCTGTCCTTGGGAATTTGTCCCATGCTGCACTGGCAGGTACCACAGGGTGGTGCCGACTTTGGATTAAAACCATGGCTCCACTGCTTCCTATTGGAGTGACCTTAGGCAAGTTGCTTTCTGTGTGCTTTGGTGTCTTCATCTATAAATTAATAAACTATAAGTACATATCTTGTAGGGTGTGGAGTTACTACTACATGGACATTGAGACAGTGCTCAGCATATAGTAAGTGCTCAGTAATTGTAGCTAGTGTTCTAACCCAGTTGTTTTCCATAATTCTGTGTTTCAAATAGAAATGACTATTGGGTATCCGAGGGCTGTCCAGAAAGAATCCAGCCATGTAATATGAAAAATACAGGCATTTATGGCTAGATTTTTTCTGACAGTCCTTCTATATTTACTACCATATGCCAGATTGAAAGGTAGCAGTTGGTAGAGGCGAAAGGTTAAGACTTAAAAATGGTCATTGGGTCAGCCAGCCAGCAGCATCTGCCATGGCCAGTAAAGTGTTTACGGTTCTCTAAATACCAGTGATTGCAGGAAGTCGGAGCTGAAAAGGATATCTCGAGATTGTCTGGGAACTGGAAGCTCCAAAACGATATGCTAGGAGGAAATAGCCCTCGTGGAAGCCAGGAGTCCTGACAATCCAGTTTATTCTCCAGAACATACGGGCTCACAGCCCACCCTTCTGCCGTCCCCTCCTCTCTACCCTACTCCCTGGGCACACTTGCGCTAGTATCCTTTACCACTGGTGGTGCTGAAAAGTTTTGCTGCTATCTTCCATCAGTTTTCCAGGGATCCTATTCTACACTGCTCTGTTTGAGATTTTAGAGTATAGAGCATTGGTTTTTGTTTTGTTGTGTTTTTATGAGAGAAGGTTAAAGAATTTGAACTCTGCTATAGTACAATACAAACTAATGAATTGGAAATTTAAGACTATACCTATAGAGTATACCTAATTTTGATCCATATTTGTTTATAGCAGAGAATAAGCTTAGCTAAAGATTAACTTTAGTCTTTCTAAAAAGGGACTAATAAACTTTTCCATATGGTTGTGTCTAACTCTCCCCATCAGACAGTAAGCATTTTGGGGACAGGCTTTGTGGGTTGATTTATTGTCATCCCTTTAGAGATGGATATGCACACAGCTATGCATGTGGTAGGCAGGCACTTAGCAAATGTTTACTGAATGAAGGAATGACTGTCCAATGTAGACTGGCTTCATATGTTCAGATGCAGAAAATTAATCAGCAGCTGTTGTCTTACTGTGGACTCTAGACTGGAACTGTCTGAAGCCTGGTACTATGACCCTATAAACCTCATTTCCTCAGCTGTCTAATGTGATTATTGGAAACAGAAGGCCTACGCGTACACATAAAGACAACAGCCTCACCGGTGTGAAGCCATGGAGAGGAATGATGTGGAGTGGGGGCTTGAGATTGAAACTGAATGTTGGAAAAATGTGCATATCCAAAATTGAGATATCCTTATAGCTTATCCAGACTCTCATTCTGTTTGAGTTAGTAATTGAGTTCCATGCCAGCTCCCTCTCATGTGTTCATGGTAAGAGAGTTGCTTTGTATTGAAAGCCCTAATAGCATCATTTTGAGGACGTCTGCCGAGACGCCCTTACAGCTTTGTTTAAGACAGCATATGTTTATATGATTTTTTTCTTTTCGTGACAGTGCGCTGATCTTAACCATTTCTGATTGTGTTTTTACCTACAGCCTAGTTACATCAGTGATGTGGGACCCCCCGGTCGAAGCTCACTGGATAGCATCGAGATGGCCTATGCACGGCAGGTGAGCATGTTCTCAAGATCAAATCCAGGAAAATCTTACCTGAGCCCTCTGGGGAGTAAAAGAGAACAAAGTGAAAGGCAAACCCTGAAAGCAAGTTGGGTTTTCATCAAAGGACTGGTTAATACTTTACCATCTAGGTCACTGGAGAATTCCATCAAATTGGCTAATAGAATGACTCAGAATTTGACTTAGGTAAATTGAAATCTGCCCTCTACACTGACCAAAGATCTCATTTTGCATTTGGCAGTAGCCCATGTATAGTAAAGTCTTGAGTAACTGCACTGTTTAGCAAGTGGGATTCTGTATTAACTGAATTACCTGGTAGGCTGATGGTGTTATCAGAAATCCTTTTTCACCCCTTGTTGAGAGAAATTTTCTAAATGCTTTTCTGCCTTGGTAAGTGTGGTGTGCTCACCACGCCGAATAGTGTCCTGGAGAAGACGCTCATGACATGTTGAGGGTCGTGGTCCCTGCTGTGTATCATGGCTGTGCAGTTGTATGGGTATGGATTGAGGTGCTTGTGGTAAACACTGGGACTCATTAGACTGAAACTGCCCTGGGGACAGTACCTGCTTGGAACTGACTGAATTAAGTGGTGCTGGCCTCCTGTGTATTTTGCTCTAATTTGCCACTTCCTTGCACAGAGCATCAAGAATTGTTTCTTGAATTGAGGGTGGCATGCTTCCCTTCCTTTTTAACCCTTGTTGAGAAGAATTTTCTAAATCCTTTTTTTCAAGTCTCTCTCCTTTACCATACTGTTACCACTTCTAATTAGGCAGCCAAAGTCAGCACCTCAGCTTCCTGCACACAAGTCCTCCTCCTTCCAAATCCCTCAGGTTTTATTATTGGGTCCTAATTTATTTTCTGCTCTAGTTTTTAGATCTCTCCACTCCATCTACATCATTTAAATTTTACTTTCTTTGGGTGATTGAACCCTTCTGTTGCTATAGCCACCACTAGAGTTTAAGCCTAATGAAATTATAAGCTTCTGAGGAGAAAAACTATTTCTCTTCTGTATCTGAAGAATAAAGCTTCCTAAAACTAACATTTTCAAATTAGCGTTCAGATACCATAATGTCATGTAGTATTTGTATGGTTGTCCCCTCCAGTAGGGAGTGAAATCTTCCTATATCCCAGGTTGAGCACAGTACCTTGCAAAGGGAGAGACACTAGTGAATGCTCGTTGAGTGAATAAACATCATCTTATAGTTTAAAAACCATTTTATTTCATCTTTGTGACCCCCACCCCCACATAGGTTTTATGATAGCACCCACCATTTGTGAAGTCCAGGAGGGTCCTAGCTTGTCCAACACAGCACCATGTTCAACCCCTGGGAGAGCAAGGACTTCGGATGCAAAGAGTAGGATTTAGTAGTTTTTCCCATTATTATTTTAGTCCTTTTAAAATAAAATTTATAGTAATAGTGGTTTTTCCATACCGGAAATGTCACATAATTCCTCTTTCTTGAGAGTATTTTACTAAGGAGCAGGGACTCTTTTCCACAGAAACAGGTACTCCAAACGTGCAGCAACTTCTGTTCTCAGTTGGCGGCTGCCACTGGGACCATGCAGTCCTTCTTCTGGAAAGATACTAAATTTTGCTTCTGGTTCTTAGCAGCAGCTAGAGTCCTTCCATTGTCCCAGTGTCCCCATTGGTCCATGCTCACAGGGACTGAGGGTCTGCTGGTCTGAGAATTGGAACTGACCTGTGATACTCCTCTCCCAGGACCACCCTTCTGCCATCCACCAGGAGTTAGGAAGGCCAGGTAGCAGTTAGCCTTGGTGTGTGTTGATGCTGCTGCCCAAAGCTCCAACACAGAACTGGCCTTGCCCTTCGGGCAGTATGGATAGCCTAGCCACTCTGCGGCAGAAGGAAAGGGTGGCCAAAGCTTTGCTGACGACTCAGCAGAAGCTGGCTTCAAACTGCTTCAAGAGGTTTCAAGAAGAGATGAAGATAGAAATTGTGCCATTTACTTTGCTTTTTATTATTCCAGATTTATATCTATAACGAGAAGATTGTAAATGGGCACCTGCAGCCTAACCTCGTGGACCTCTGCGCTTCTGTTGCAGAGCTGGATGACAAGGTAGCGCCTGGAGCTTACCCAGGTGGAAATGTAGTGGGGCTGGTGTTCAGATGGGATTAGCAGCTTGCTGACTTGGCAGAAATGTGCTGAAGAGACACTCTGTTCCATGGAATAAAATGTTAACTGTCCTTCAGAGTATTATCATAAATAATTTTGGAGTAGTTTTTTGATGATGATGCTATATCTATATTTTTAATGCATCTTCTGAAGCCTCAGCTAGGATCAGTTAATGGTCACAAGCATTCTTGAGCTATATTTGCTTTGAAGTCCTGTCAGGCTTCAACTCCTCCCTCACCAGTTTCCCTCCTTAGACACACTAATGGGCTCTTTAACAAGAGCTGAATCATAAAGATAATGTGGTTTTCATACCAGTGAGCCCATTGAACTTGATTCATCTGGGGTCTTTACAAGTGTGTTCCTATGCCACTGGTTCTATTCCTCTCTGACTCTCCACCTTTATTCCTGTCCCTTAATTCCTAACCCTGGCCAGTTTCCTTCCCCTCACCAGGGTGTAGTGGGAAAGTGGATAGATGTATTGGTATGTGGCCAGGAGGAGGGGGAAAAGGAGGGAAGGATATAATGGAAGCGAACTTTCATAACAGATTTTTTTTTTTAACATTCTTTTTTTTTTTAAAGATTTATTTTTATTGTTTTTGGACAGAGAAAGAGGCAGACAGAGAGAGACAGAGAGAAGGGGGAGGCCCCAGAGCAGTCTCCATAGTTGACAGCATTGGTTTTCCATATAGTTTCACTCCACAGGTAGGCGAAGGGGCTACGCAGGGCAGGAACTGGTCCAGGAGCCTCCGGATGAGCCCTGGCTAGAACTGAACTGGGGGCACATCTCAGTTCAGCATGTGGATCCGCATGGGGTTTTTTGTCTTCAAAAATATATTCAATTGCTTCTCGGCCTTTTGGCTAAGATCAAGTGTAAAAATATATTCGATTTTTTTTTTTTTTTAGTAGTAAAATATAAGACAATGCAGACAGATCTAACGAAGAAAATAAGAATTCACCTACCATCTCACCACCTAGAAAGAGTCACCTTTGGGTGGATATTCAACAGTTGTCATTTTTGAGAGAAACAATGAAAACATGATTTTTTTTTCCTTTTTGGAAAATGTATAAACCTGCTTTTCTCCAGTCAGTGCTGTCTTCCAAGGATTCTTCATTTTAGAATATTGCCCAAGTTCCAAGAACACATTTTAAGGAGAGGTTTATAGCCAGAATTCTAAAGAGAGGGAGTCCAGCTGTGAGCTGGTAACACAAAGGGGAGAATGCAGTTCCTGCCCTGGGAGGCTGTCACGAGGCCTCTTTTGAAGTGGGTGAGTGGGAAGGAACATGGGAGGCTGTGACACTCCCAAAGTGGGGTAAGAGCACTGGCCCCTGGAGAGACTCTGGGTGGACAAAACCTGTATTATTTAGGTTAAGCTTTTATTTTAAGTCTTAAAAACTCAAATGACCTTGTAAGGACTGAAATGCAGCTACTTGAGTTTAAACTCCTAGAGCGTTGGATGATTATAAATGTGTTCATTCTCTCTTAAGAGATAACCCACTGAGATTCAGTGTTCTTGTTACTTTTATGTGGTCTTAATTATGTGGGTGGTTAGGTTATGTCAGCCCTGGAATAGTAATTGATCTGAAAAGCAGCTCAGAACAGGGGGTGTGTATTGGAAGGTGGAAGCCTCGCAGCTGGCCGGGCAGAGGTGTATCTTCCGTGCTGGGTGTAAGCCTGAGGGCCTCAGACAGGAGACATGATCCTCATCCCCCTCCATGTCCACGTCCTGCCTGCCTTTGAGGTGAGTGCCATGCAGAGCCAGTCTCTTCAGCTCCGCAGCATTGTCACACAGCGTCTCCGTTACTTGCAGAACATCTCTGACATGTGGGCCATGGTGAAACAGATGACAGATGTGCTGTTGACACCAGCGACAGACGCCCTGAAGAGCCGCCGTAGTGCGGAGGTGCGCATGGAGTTCGTCAGGCAGGCCCTGGGGTACCTGGAGCAGAGGTAAGGCGGCTGGGTTTTAAGTGTCTGAAGTCAGCCATTTCTCATGCTTTAAGTAGTCCTTGTGCTAAGCACTCTGTATTTGGTGTAAGTCAAACAAGGTTGAGCAAGTCTGAGGTGTAATCCTCTTCCAGAAGCACTTCTCTACCAGGACTAGTTGTGCAGTGATGTAAAATCTTGGTAAGTGGAAGGAAACATTGTTGGACTTTTTCTCTTTCTCCACTTTCTGCCCCTCGGTATGGAGATCCTGTCCCTTAGGTCAGGATCTTGTTCCCTAATGCAGCTCAGCCATTACTCCTTATGCTCTTTTGTTTTCTCTCAGCATTTGAATTTTCACACCCAGCAGCAGTGTCACCACCTGAAAACCTTAGAAAACCCCCTCCCTTTTTTTAAAAGATTTATTTTATTGTTTTTGAGAGAAGATGAAAAAGAGAGAGGGGGAGGGAGGGAGGAGGGCCCAGAGAAATCTCCATAGTTGCACATCATTATGGTTTTATTCCACACAGGTGGATGTAGGGCCACTCAAGGTGAAAACTGAACCGGGGGCCTCCCTCATGGGAGGTGAGAACCTTTGCCGCCATCCTGACGGTTACTAGTTGCGCTGCAGTTCAGCATATGGGTTGTGCAGGCCAGGGCTGGGATTTAAATATATATATATATTTTTTTTAATTCTTTTTTTGACAGAGACAGAGAGAGAGAGAGTGAGAGATACAGAGACAGAGAGAGAACTGAACTGGGTGAGCTCCCAGTACAGCACATGGTTCCACACGGGCCGGGGACGGGATTCGATCCTCGGTCCCCGGCGCTGCAAAGGGAGCGCTCAACCCACTGAGCCATCCCGGCTTCCCCAGGGCTGGGATTTAATCCCTGGACATCACAGTTGCAAGGCAAGCGCTCCACCTGCAGAGCTATGCCAGCATCCCAGGCAGGCCCCTTGAACCTTTATTTTCCTTGTGGCTGTACTTGGTTAATCCCTGTGTGGCTGGTCCTTCCCCCACTGCTAATGCCTGTGCTTTGGCCTGGGTTTCTTTGCCACCTCCTCATTAATTGGAGTTGGTCACTGAGGGGATGTGGCTATGCCCTACCTATTGTCCCTCTCATTGGTAGGACCTGTGCTATTCAGCCCCCACTGTGGACACTCCTTCCAGCTCTGAATTGGCCAGCAGGGGTTGTCATGAGTGTGCAACAGACCCTCTTTGTTTGAGAGACAGGATGCGGGGCCTCTCCCTGCTGGCTTGAGAAGAAAAGCCAAGTTGAATGCACTTGCTCAGTTGCAGGTCTTTGCCGCTGAGCCTGTGCAGCTGCCAGTAGCCTTGCCGTGTGATCACCCTTTATCAACAAAATAATATTCATTAGGAAGCCCTAAGAAGCCCTTCCTTGTTTGTAACTGAGGTAATTCAGACTTGGTACAGCGAAGAATAGGTCTTTATACCAAATATTGTATTAATTATATAATAGCTACATGAGATGAACGTCATCAAACATATTAACCTTACTAGCTTCCATACCTTTACCAAGAAAAATCTGGAACTCCAAATGATTATTTTCCCCTTCTGGCATAAGCACAAAAGAGCTTATAAAATTTATCATCAGGCTTTGGCTAAATTTTTGTAACTTACATTTTAAATGTATTGATCTTCAGACATAAAACACCTAATGTTTTTAGTAGTATTTATTTGCTACAAATCAGTAAAATATGAATCAGAATTTCTGTCAGTATGTAATAACATTTAGGATTTTTTTTTTTTCTTATTGTTAAATTTATTGGGGTGACATTGGTTGGCAACATAGTTTGCAGGTGTTAGAATTGTTTTTAATGGGTGTAATTATCTGATTGCTCATGACTGCTTTTTCCTTAATAAACCTAATCCTTAACATTGGTGCTTAACTTTATCAATGGTACCAGTCTGCATTCCTTGGTTTTATATCATTTTATACCAAGAAATGGTAAGGCATCCCATTTCTTTTATTATTCTTTCATTTCGTTTTTTAGGATTATTTTGTCCCATTCATTCCTTTTAACAATACTTGGAAGCTATTTGGGAGTTTTCTGTGCATAATTATTGAAACCTTATTTTCTGTTTTACTCTAGTAGCATAACTCCCTTATGGCATTTGTTTTAAGGCTTCATTGTCATATTTTGATGAAGGGAGTATTTTAGAATAATTATACTCACTTCTAAAGTAGTTTTGCTGATGCCAATCCATTGACAGTGGGGTTTGGGGAGATGGACCAAGTGGGTGAAGGGAGTCAAAAGGTACAAACTTCCAGTTATAAAATAAGTAAGTCCTGGGGATGTAATGTACAGCATGGTGACTATAGTTAATATACTATATTGTACATTTGAAAGTTGATAGGATAGTAGATCTTAAAAGTTCTCATCATGAGATAAAAGATTCTGTAACTATGTGTGGTGATGGATGTTAATAGCTTATTGTGTTGATCATCTCACAATACAAATACAGAACCATTGTGTTGTATACCTGAAAGCATTAATAATGTTATATTGTGTGCCAGTCATACCTCAATGAAGAAAGAAGTTTAAATATAGGTTATATTTTAGATAATAACAATATATAAATGTTGGATTTCTTGGTTGTCATATGGTACTGAGGTTAAGTAAGAGAATGTCCTAGTTCTTAGGATATGCAGGTGAAATATTTACAGATAAGGTCGCCCCTGCTTTCTCTATGTCTAAGAACATTTTTAAATCATTCAGGAAAAAAAGTATGTATATATGTGTCTGTATATGTGTGTATAGTGTGTGTGTGATAAGAGAAAACATGCACACAAATCTTACCAATTGGTGAATCTACGTAAGCAAAGAGCATTCATTGGACGATTCTTTTAAATTTTTGTAGGTGGAGATTTCCCCAAAGACAGAGTTTGAAAAGAACCCATTATGACATTATGCTCTGAGCTGGAGCAATTATGCTGTTCATTAGCCCTATGCATTTGAAGTCCACAGTTATGTTCCTCCAGGGATTGTGTTTGAGTATCCGCAGTGATGAGAAATCTTTACATTGATGCAAGGCCCACTGGCTAAAGAATGCAGTTTGCTACCACATGCGTTACTGTTTCCTCTTCTGTGTCAGGTTTGAAGTCTGGCCCTGCCCTGCAAAGTTCATGGTCTGCTGTCACGGATATGGATGCAGATATGTGTAATATATATTTCAAACTCCCTTGTTTTTTCTTTTAAATTTTTTCAGTTATAAGAATTATACCCTAGTGACTGTCTTTGGAAATTTGCATCAAGCCCAGCTGGGCGGGGTACCTGGGACTTACCAGTTGGTTCGAAGTTTCCTGAACATTAAGCTTCCAGCTCCCTTACCTGGACTTCAGGTATTGGTAACTTTTTCTATGTGATTAGTTATACCCTCAGAGTTTTCAGTTAAAATGAGGTTATGTGTAGAAATTGCTATTTGGAAAAGAGACCAGAGGGGATGAGGAGAGAAGCTAGGAGACCTTTGGAGGCTAGTAGTGTAGGGACGCAGCTGAGGATGGTGTTTGCTCAGCTTCAGGGTAGAGGATAGTGGGGGTGGGATGATGTCCTTGGGTCCTAGGTGTGTTTTGAAAGTAGAGCCAATAGGACTTGTTGAAGAACTTAGATATGGGTATGAGAGGCAGTCAGGGATGACTTGTGAGATTGTTGGCTCTAACAGCTAGAAGAGTGGAATTAGATATGGTTCATAGGATGTGGCCTCTGTTCTCAGCTCATAGTCCAGTCGGAGGAATTACCTAACAGTGATTTGTCATAATGTGTGCAAAGCGCTACATGGGAGCTTTGTACCAAAAATAGTGGGATACATAGGAGGCTGTCATCATAAAGAAGGTGAGGTTCACACTTGTGCTTGAAAAACGGGTTCACCAGCCTGAGGGCTTGGAAAAGGGTATTCCACAAAGAGGGAACACCGTGGAGTCAGGAAAGAGTATCTGATGTGTTGGGTATGTGGTAGGGCTGGCAAGCTTGGGGCCAGCTGGTGAAAGCCTTGAGTGCCAGGCTAAGTAAGCACTTGTAATGTAAACAGTTCAAAAGGATTTAAGGAGGGAAGTGACATGATCAGATCTGGGTTTTAGAAAGAGTCCTTCCAGGGGAAGGATAGAGGCACCAGAAAGGAGGTCCTGGTTCACTTCTCTGGAGGAGCTGAGCAAAAGCAGGGAGAGGAGAATAACCACCGTCCTGCTATGCAGATCGATGACAAAGTCAGATTTAGGATAGATAAGCTCTGGTCTTAGGGGAGTGGAAGCAGAACTGCCTTCTCAGATCCCCAGCATCTAGCACCATGTCTGAAACAAAGGTACTCGGTGAGTGGTTGAATGAACATGAAAGAAGGAATAAAAATGCCAGTGCCCATTTGGCTAACCATTCGTTGTTAACATTTTATAAACTGGAGTATGATACTGATAGTCTCTTCTTGGTCAGTGAGTGTCTTTAGCCCTTACTTTGTGGAGGTTGCAGGAGTGCATGTCTGTTAAGTTAGCACAGAAGAACTTGTTACATGATCACTGCAGGCTACTGGGATTCCATGGAGAAACCATAGGCTGGCTTTGAATCAGATAGGGCACACAGTGTTTTTGAGGAAAAGCCAGACTGCCACTTAGCAGCTAACTTTGAACAAATTACATAATGTCCCCATACCTCAGTTTCCTCATTTATAAAACCTAATGGGATTATGGTGAAGATTAAGTGACCTAATATAAGGAGAGGGCTTAGCTGAGGATCAGAAGCCATCAGTGGGCTTTTTTGCCTGTTTATTTGAGCATCTTTCCTTTTTCAGGATGGAGAGGTGGAAGGTCATCCTGTGTGGGCATTAATTTATTACTGCATGCGCTGTGGAGACCTGCTTGCCGCTTCACAGGTGGTTAACCGAGCCCAACACCAGCTGGGAGAGTTTAAAACCTGGTTCCAGGAATACATGAATAGCAAGGACAGGAGGTACAGTGAATGAGATGGCACATCCAGAAGCAGCCACTGGAATCCGTGGGGTGGCCTCCACTGGCATAGCTCTCTTTTCCCTGTCCATGACTCAAAAAGTTGCTACTTGGGAAAAAATAAAGTTTAGGAAGCGAATAAAACTCTTTTTAGAATGCCAGTTGAAAACATTAAAAGAAGAGCCCCATTCCATTCTGACACTCATGTCTAAATATACATGTGTCTGCATTTGGGGATTTTTCTTTTGTAGTGTGAAAGGGACTGGTACTGGGAGCATGGTTTGAACTATTCTATAAATCCCAGGCACATCAGGGTGCTAATGAAACCTTGTTGTATTACACTTTACTTATTAAAACAGTGTTTTCTGGTTGACCCAATATGCTGTCACATACTTCATAGCTCAAAGGCTACAATTAGAAGTTAGCTTCAATATATGTACATGTACGTGGACGAAATAGCAGTGTTATCCTAATTATACCTGTGGAAAACGGATAATTTGTTTGGCAGTGTTAGTAATGCCATGTCCAGAGATTGTCTTAAGCCACATAAACCCTGGCTTGCTAGTACTAGAATTTAAAGTAGGGTTAATATATTTGAGTACCCCAAAGGATTTGAATGTAAAGATTTATTTGGGAGGTGATCCCACGTGGATAAGGGAGTGGGAAGGCCAGAGGGAGGCCAAGACAATTAGGGAAGGACTTGCTCTTGTCCATCACTGCTTCTGGGCCACTAGAGAGTGGGGTGGCATATTAAATCCCCGGCATTTCTGACCTGCCCCTAAAAGCCTCTCCTAGAGGAAGCCTGCAGGCAGACATGGTGCTTTGTGGTTACCAGTCAGATGGTTACCAGTCAGATCAAAGTAATAGTACCCAGGGGGTGTGGGCAGGATGGCACCTGTCACCGTGGTGAAGGAAAGCTTTGTGACTCATGTCATTGGATTCAGGATGCTTTCAGATGCTCTTGAGAATCTTTAGTGAGTCTAGTGTCTCTCTGTTTAGATTGTCCCCAGCTACAGAAAACAAGCTCCGGCTGCATTACCGCAGGGCCCTCAGGAACAACACAGACCCCTATAAGCGGGCCGTGTACTGTATCATTGGCAGATGCGATGTCACTGACAACCAGAGCGAAGTGGCTGACAAAACTGAGGACTACCTGTGGCTAAAGGTAAGCATTACTCTTCTTGCCTGCACTGGGCGTTAGCCCTTTGCCTCTGCTCACATTCCTCCCACAGGTTTTACCTACTTACTGAGTGATTGCCATGAGGTGACTGGGCTAGTGGAGTTCCTGTCTCCTGGCTCAATTTTTTATATGGTTCCTGACCACTGAGCACAGCCATTAGTGCATGCTGCTGAGAGCTACAACAGCAAGCCTGGCTCAAGACACATCTTGTACCAATGCCTGTATTTCTCTTGGGGTTTAGTTGAACCAAGTATGTTTTGATGACGACGGTACCAGCTCCCCACAAGACCGGCTCACTCTCTCACAGTTCCAGAAACAGTTGTTGGAAGACTATGGTAAGGTATCCTGAACATAATCCCCTTCCGCTTGTCCACCTAAGCTCACCACTCGCCTTTCCTCTGAGAAAATGCTTCACTTCTGAAGGCTGTCTTTCCTTCAAAGCACAAAAGAATGATTTCAAATTTGAGTAGAGGCCATGTGGCCTTAAGCAGTATATGTGACTTATGGTCAGATACAGTAAACTGTTTTCTCTAATTCTTTGAACTACTCTGGCTGACATTTGCTCAGGAAGAGATATAAAGAGGCCTTGCCTATTCTTCCTCAGAGATCTCTCAATGACTGTATCTGAGCACAAATGAGGGAGAAATATAATAACTTACCCTTCACTGTTTAAAAGTTCTGGGAAGAAGAGAAAATTTCAACTAGTGGTCAGCAGTTGTTGAATTCAGGTATCTGTGAATCTGAGTGAATGGAATCACCTTTGAAACCTTCATGCGTCACCTTATTGAGTGACTCTTAGGATAAAGGAGATAAGCAGCCCCCTTTGTGTTGTTTTACTGTCCTAAACTGTTCCTCCCCCACCTAATGCAGGAGTTGGGTTTTACAATACAGCCCTCACTTGCCAGTGTGTTGAGAGGTCCAGAGGAGGCCATGGAACCTGGCTGGGCTTCTGTGGTCGCTCACTATGGCCAGGGCCCCTTCATCCCACCCGCCAAGTTATTTCAGCACACAGGGCACCCGCCTAGCTCCCTCTGAGTCAGCTGTTTCCTCCCTCAGGCGAGTCTCACTTCACGGTGAACCAGCAGCCACTCCTGTACTTCCAAGTGCTGTTCCTGACCGCGCAGTTCGAAGCTGCCATCGCCTTTCTCTTCCGCATGGAGCGGCTACGCTGCCATGCCGTCCACGTGGCGCTGGTGCTCTTTGAGCTGAAGCTGCTTTTAAAGTCCTCGGGGCAGAGTGCTCAGCTGCGTGAGTGTCTGCTGGCAGTAGCATAATTACATAACACGTCCCCATCGGGCGGCAGTGGACACACCCCAGCTGTGAATGGGGAGTTGGGCAGGTGGCCCCTGTCATGTTAGAGCAGCATAGACAGTGCCCTGCAGAGTGCTAGTTTCCAGCCAACCATCAGCTTGCATGGTTGCCTGGAGAACCATGCAGGAGGAGCAGTCCCTAGAGTCATGAGTCTGGTTCCCCTTAGGGCTCTAACTGGGACCATGGGAACATCACCAGCCACCTTTTGTGCAGAGCTGCTTGGGGTGAGAGCGTCAAAAGAGGGGCGATGGTAAATGTGGATGAATAGCTACAGCTTCCTTAGTACTGCAGCACAATCATCCCGGAGCACACCCCTTAATGGTCCATTGTCTCTTGTCTTTTCATTCAAAGACTCATATCATTAATAATAACTTACTACAGAATGTCATTATCTGCAGTCTGCTTGGAGAGAAATTGAGGGCAGGGTGGTGAGGGCGTGGCTAAAGCTGATGTCAGCAGACAGCAGACGTTGGGTGGGCCACAGGAGAAGGTGCTGCTGGGTCTTTGGACTTAGTTCCCACAGTTATGGTTGCCTGGGTAAGAGGGGCAGTGTGGTTGTGACCAGTTGTATCCCCTGTGATACAGTCAGCCATGAGCCTGGTGACCCTCCTTGCCTGCGGAGGCTGAACTTTGTGAGGCTGCTCATGCTCTACACCCGGAAGTTTGAGTCCACAGACCCGAGGGAGGCCCTCCAGTACTTTTACTTCCTCAGGTAAAGCTTTGTGTTGACCCTTTACTTCAGCTAGTTTTCATTTCTGCCATCCTGAGAATCAGCATTAGGGACCTCAAGTCCAAATCAGATACCAGTTGCTTTTGTCCCCCTGCAGGGATGAGAAAGACAGTCAAGGAGAAAACATGTTTCTGCGCTGTGTGAGTGAGCTCGTGATAGAGAGTCGAGAGGTATGTCGGTTTGTTTTTCTCCCACCCACGATTCTCAGTGGACATGTCCTGTGCTGATAAGGTGCCCATGGCCACCTTGGTGTGGTTATGACCTACGGCATTTCTAGAGTTTTCTGCGGTGTCTGACAATGAAAATACTGATTCAGTCTCACCATTTTCTAGTTTATGTAAAACTTCTTCCATCTCCCCTATATTCTTCCCCTCTTTTGTCTCCAAAGAATTGTGGATTATATATATAACTTGTCTAGTAAAGTGAGTAAACTTTTTTTGTTTCCACAGTTTGATATGATTCTTGGGAAACTAGAGAACGATGGAAGTAGAAAGGTAGGTTAAACGTACACCTAGAGATATGTTATTACTAGTTTGCAGTGGGGATTTATAGTTATCAAAAGAACACAGTTAAGATTTTAGGATTCAAGGTACTAAAGATGCAAATCTGAATGAAGTTGCTTAGTTTAAAAAACAAGGAATGCCTATTACAGACCCAAAATGATGACCTTGATTTCCACAATTTCTATTTCTCCTTAAAATACATAAATTTGTGATTAGGTAGCTTTTTTATTATGTTCAGAGTACTTGTCTGTTCACACTTGCCATTCTTTGAACTGAGAAGGCTATATTTCTGTCATTCTTGGCCCAGAAAATATGCAAGAAAAGTTGATTGCTGCACCTACTCTCCCCAGATAGAAACATTAGAAATATGCTTGACATCTCTCAGAAGGTATAATAGTTTCTGAGGGCTCAGAACTCTACTTTGACCCTGGAGATGCAGCTGCTCCCGTGAGCCTTAGCTCTTCCCTGAAACCTGTCATGCCCATTGGGCAGCATAGGAGACCAGTCCTGACCCCATCGGGCACTGTCCCTGTGGCCTTGGGAAAGCCACCTGCCTCTCAGGGACTCACTTTCCTCACTTGTAAAAATGGCAGCGTGGACCCAGCAATCTGTGGGTGAGCCCACACTGCTCACACCACCCAGCTGAGAAGTAAGGCCAGTGACAGTGCTAATGACCATGGCCTTGCTTATAGAGCTGTGAGAGTTGCCAGGCACTGTGCCGAATGTGTTACAGGAATTTGCTTATTTAATTGACAGAATTACCCAATAAGGTGGGACCCATTATTATCTACGTTTTCCAAGTGAGGAAATGGAGATGAGAAGTTAATTACTTTCCTCACAATCACACAGCTCATGAGAAGGGAGCTGGAACTGGAACCTAGTCCTTCTTGACCCCAGAGCCCGTGGTCTTTCCTGATCTGTGCTGTCTCACAGGTGGCAGGAGCAGGTCACCCTGACTTGGTGCAACACCAGAGGAGAATCAGACCAGCCAGTCAGACATGCAATCTGCCACCCTAGCTCTCTCATGGTTCCTAAGGCCTCCCTCATACTCTCCTGACCATTTGAGGGAGGATGGTGAATTTTTTTTTTTTAATATTCTGACACCACTTACCATGTATATTTTAAGCAGTGAGTTTCTTTTGCCATGTGTATTAGAAAGAAAATCCATAATCTTTCAGATAGTCTCTCTGAGTTGTGTGATTTTTTTCCCCCCTAGTGTCATCTCATCAGTGAAGTTAAAAATAATTGATGATTTCTCCTCCTCTCTGGTCATTTTAGAAAATTAGAAAGCACAGTCTTGTTGCTGACTCCTCTGTGCTGCCTATGTGTCTCCCACTTCACGTGTAGTTTTCTTGCTCCCTTGCATATGTTTACTAAGCCCTTATATCTTGAAGAGAGCCAGAGCCTAGCTGATGAAATATACGCATTGCTTAGGGCAAGCATTTTTCAGTTCTGGTTGTTTTTCTGCCTTTAAAGTAACACCTCTGTGAACTCATCTCTCCCTCCCCCTCCATAATTTGTCTTGTCAGCCTGGTGTCATAGATAAATTTACTAGTGATACAAAGCCTATTATCAACAAAGTTGCTTCTGTGGCTGAAAATAAAGGACTGTTTGAGGAAGCAGCAAAGCTTTATGACCTTGCCAAGGTAAATTGTGCCCCTTTCCTTCTGCACTTAATAGCTCTGTGGGCCTTTTGGCATTGCATGCACAAACACTGCTGTGACTCCATTATTGTGCCGTTTCCCCACTGAGGTGTTGTCCCCTGGTGCATAGGCAGTTACTAGTCCAGTCAGGGTGAAGCCCCCCTTTTACAGAATTATTTCTGCCCCGAAGGTATTCCTGGGCAAACAAGAGTGATGTAGAAAAGATATCCTGCAGGCATCACTCGGCAGCAGAATACGTGTCCATCACATTGTGATGACACAACTGCTAGTGAAAATGCCTTTGTGCTTACCCTCCAGGCAGCCCCAGATGCACTGGTGATCCAAGCATGTTAGGGAGAGTACAGCAACTGCGGCTTTTTGAAAGAACTGGAATAAGTATTTCTACATAAAAACATGGCAGCTGCTGATGGTTATGTGGCCTAAAAAAGATTATAATCTCTCCTTTTATCAACTGAGAAAAGTGGCCAAAAGAGGGTTATAACTTGTTTTTGTTTTAATTAGAAAACGTTTTGATTGAGGTCTAATTAAGAAAATTAGGAAGAATTGAGGAAAATATAAAGTGTACAGCTTGATGAATTTTTCACAGGTATATATGTGTATAACTACCACCTAGATCAAGATACAAAACATTTCTCTCCCATTACCCCAAAAAGTTTCCTCTTTTGCTTTGGTTATTTAGTTGTTCTTTCTAATTGATTATTTGCTTCCTTCCTTAATTTTTAAAAAATTGAACAGAACGCTGACAAAGTGCTGGAGCTGATGAACAAACTGCTTAGCCCAGTTGTCCCCCAGATCAGCACCCCGCAGTCCAACAAGGAGAGGCTGAAGAACATGGCGCTGTCCGTCGCTGAACGGTGAGGCCGGGAGCTGGCGCCGTGCCCACCCTAATGCAGCTCAGTTTCCCTAGTAACAGCAGGTGCCCAGAGTGGCCCCCTGCCTGCCCATCCCTGCAGCACCGTCTGAGAGGCCTCGTGCCTCCCCATCATGACCAACACTTGGAACTTATCTAACTTACACATTTTTGCCAAAAAGAAGGGTACGAAAGGGTATCTCAGCATTTTAATCCTGCGTATTAGGTTGAATTGTTTAATCTGAGGCATTATATTCACCTCTGTTCTGTTATCAGCCATCTCAAAAGCATTTGGGAACAAAGCTAGTGATGGATAGATGGGTGAATCCTTAGAGGGGTAATCGCCTGTGTTTCAGAATCACCTGTCCACCTGTGAATTAGCAGAGTGATCAGACTTCAACTGGTGAAACTCCCAGGCTGAGGCAAGAGTCATTACTTTTTGTGCCCTCTACAGATACTCTTAATAAACTGACCCAGCGAAAACTGAGTTGAAAGTGGTTTCCTGGGGCAGCACAGAACATTCTTTGCAAATAAGATATCACCATATAGCAAACAGTCCCCAGTGGTGGCTGCTGGGCTTTTGGGCCATTGGGATCTCCCATCCTTCCTGGAGATTTGGATGCTGAGATGTTGATTGAGGCTAGAAAACCATGCTTCATGGAAAATATTTCTAGGAGGATTTCTGTCAAATCCACCATCAAATGCTTGGCCATTTCACAAAAAACATTATTTTCTACTCATTAATTCACCTCATCTAGAGAGTTCAAGAGGTTTTGACATTTTTCAAATGCTATCCTAAAGTTACACATGGCACAGAGATTCATTACATACCCCTTCCCCCTTCCCTCTTTTTTTTTTCTTTCAGGTATAGGGCTCAAGGAATCAGTGCAAATAAATTTGTGGACTCCACATTCTATCTTCTCCTGGACTTGATTACCTTTTTTGATGAATATCACAGTGGTCATATTGACAGAGCCTTTGATGTAAGTGTCAGGAGCAGTGTTTGAAGTGCAGGTTAATGTATGCCCTTAAAAATTCAGAACACTTCATGGGATTCGTTTAAAACAAAGGAAGTGTCACCAATATGCCCGTGAAGTGAAGAAGCACAAGTATTATGCTGGGAATTTAAAGGGGGTTTCTATGTTGCTTTTTTTTTCCTTTTTCTTTTTTCTATTTCTTTCCCCCAACAGGTTTCTCAAAGTAATTTGAAATATCTGAATTTTAAAATGGCCTCAGAAAATAAGGACAGGAATTTAGTCCTATCCTTAGAAGTAAGGATAGCAAGTTAGAATCAATGTTTGTGTGAGTGGAGTAGCGTTTTCTGTTAAGATGTTCTTTATAGACATGTTAGATGCTAACTCTGGGTTTAAGGAGATGAAATGACTGTTATGGTCATATTATATGGGGCTAGTGGGTTTTTGTTTTAAACAGATAATTGATCGCTTGAAGCTGGTGCCCCTGAACCAGGAAAGTGTGGAAGAGAGAGTGGCTGCCTTCAGAAATTTCAGTGATGAAGTAAGTCTTTTTCTTCCTGAGCTGTGTAATTCCTTTTTTCATACTTCTGCCGAAAACTTTTGGGTTTTGGTTTTTGTTTTTTTGTTCTTTTTTTTTTTTTTTTTTTTTTTTTTTTTTTTGACAGAGAGAGAGAGAGAGAGAGATACGGAGACAGAGAGAACTAAACTAGGGGAATTACCCAGTTCAGCATATGGGTCCACACGAGCCAGGGCCGGGATTCGATCCTTGGTCCCCGGTGCTGCAAAGTGAGCGCTTAACCCACTGAGCCATCCCGGCTTCCCCAACTTTTGTTTTAATGTAGCTAATAACTTCAAGAGTCCTAGTACAGTAACCATCCAGACTGAGTTTTCTAAGACAAGTTTCTTTTATCCTGGGCTGGTTTTCTGTGAGTACACATATCCCCATCAGATGATTGTCTGAATTCCTGACTCAGAAAATATAGTCACTTTATTGACCAGACACGTTTTTGGAAGACACAGGGTTCTGATTGATCCTGTGAGGTCTGGTTTAATTCTTTAATATCTATTTGTTCTAGAAGGTATTTTAGTGCTTAACTGTGATCTTCCTTAAGTAGTTCCATTGGGTTCATAAAACATGTATTGTGACTCACTTCCTACCCTTCCCTCTCTGAACTGTTTTGTCTTGAGAAGCAGGTGTAGTGACCATAGACTCAGTTAACGGCCTTTGAGCCCCACAGCCAGTGTGTGTCTGCAGGTTTTCTAGCACGTTGCCATCATCTAGACCAGGGTGCTCAGCTGGGCTGCACACTGGAATTGCCAGGAGAACTTAAAAAAAAAAAATCTTCATGCCCATTTCATGCCTAGGTCCTACCCCCAGAAACTCTGGTTCCCCTGATCTGGGCTGTAGCCCAGAACTCTCCTGGTCATTCCCGTGTGCAGCTGGGATAAGACTCTTCTTTAGGACCACGGACACTCAGGGCCAGCTGCCTGTTCTGGGATGTCCCTAATAGTGTTCCTTTTCTCTTCAATTACAGTTGACATTTACTGTTATTTCATGTTAGTTTCAGATATATAGCATAGTGGCTAGATATTTATATAATTTACAAAGTGACCCCCAGATAAGTCTAGTACCCACCTGGCACCATACATAGAATAGTGTTTCAATTTAAAACTACAAATACCTTTTATAAAAATATGTTTCTGTTTTGTTTTTTTAAAGATTTATTTTTTATTGTTTTTGACAGAGAGAGATATACAGAGACAGAGAGAAGGAGGAGGGCCCAGAACAGTCTCCATAGTTGCACATCATTCGTTTTTCCACATAGTTTCATTCCACAGGTGGGCGTGGGGCTGCACAGAGCAGAAACTGGGCCCGGGTCTCGCCCCGGTGAGAACTGAACTGAGGACACTCCCCAGTTCAGTACATGGGTCCACACGGGCTGGGGCCAGGATTTGATCCTCGGTCCCCGGGGCTGCAAAGTGAGCGCTTAACCCACTGAGCCATCCCGGCCTCCCCATGTTTCTGTTTTAGAGGAAGAAGGAATGCCCCATAGTGGGCTAGTTGCCTACTCCCTTGCCAACCTTCTTTTCATAACTGCTGTCAGTTCTACCCCATCCATTTGTTCTTTCTTTGTTTCTTGCCTTTATTTGGATACATTCCTCACTGCATTGTGGACTGCAATGGTGCACCAGGGCCTGCCCCTTTAAACACTCCCAAGGGCTCTATAGGGCTATGAGAGTCCAAAGGAGACAGACTGAGACAGAGGGGAGTATCCCTACCTCCTGACATTTGAATCCAGACCTTTTTTGGTAATCCCTCTGCTGGCCAGTCTAAGCCCGCCTATGGTCAGATGTGGTCAGCATACTTCTGGCTCGTTGCCCCTGCCTCGGGGGAATGGTACAAAGAAGGTAGCAGAAGAATGCCCTGCCTGAGGGCTGAGCAGTGTTACCTGGGCTTTGCTCTCACATTTGACATGTCAGTACCATCAATTCCTTTTTGGTGGCTTTTTAGCTGTCTACTTGGCAGCTGTGGGAATGTGGTGTGACCGGGCCTGTCCGGAGGCCACTGCTCCTATTGTTGGCCTTGGAACTTGGTTCTTTTTAATTATTTCATGTGTTTCTCTCTGTGCAGATCAGGCACAACCTCTCAGAAGTGCTTCTGGCCACCATGAACATCTTGTTCACACAGTTCAAGAGGCTCAAGGGGACGAGTCCATCCTCGGCGTCCAGGCCCCAGCGAGTCATCGAGGACCGCGACTCTGTAAGACCCCAGCATTGGCCAGAGCCTCGCTCAGAACCACCTCTCTGGTTTGCCATCCACTGCACCTCATGAGCCCACACTGCTGTTTGCCCTTGTTATCTGGCAGCTTGTGTCAGGAGGCCCCAGGGCTCCCAGAAGAAATTGAACATTAATGGAATTGCTGTTCCTCTCAAGCTTTTTTAAAAAAACAACAGTGCCAGCTCTGCAAATACCACCTTTTAAAAAGTTAATCCGAATGCTAATTTGTAGTGATTCCACAAGAATTTCTTGCTCATTTTAGAATATAAGGTTGCTTTGTGAGTCTTAGATCAGCACTTTCATCAAAACTATACTTACTTTGGGCCAACACATTCATTTGATGCAAACTCTTGTTTTTGCTCTTATCTGAGCCTCACAGTTACCCCAAAGAGGTACCTAGGGCAGTCGTTGTTATCCCCATCTTACAACGTGGGGAACTGAGGTCTGGAGTCAGGAAGCAACACACTTTTGAGGACCTTCAGCTGGCAGGTGAAGGAGCCCTGTTTGGAAGCTGGGTGTCTGGCACCCGGGCCAGTGCCCTTTCTGCTGTCTGGTGCGGCCAGCCTTGCGCTGGTCAAGCAGAATGCACGTCGATACACTCCTGGGACTCATTTGACCCAGTTAAACCATAAAAACAGTGTTTTAAAATTACCTTTCCTTAACTTTTGTACTTAATGTTTGATGAGACTCTCACATGTAGTGTGTGACCGCCATACCTGATTCAGGAAGTCAAGCAACTAGAGTCTTGAAAATCCTATTTTCTGCCTCCAGGGAAGTCTGGGCTCTCTCTGCAGTGGCTCCCACAAGCACTGTAGTTGACAGGCCTTCCCACTGAGTGGGGGTGGGAATTTTTACCTCTGACAACGTAGAGGATGGCAGTGGTGGGTGTTTCTGTCCCCTGTGTGCTGCGTGCAGGCCGGAGGAGGCCTTGCCCACAGAGAGTGCAGCTGGTAGCCCGGCAAGCCTGTTTGCCCATCTGGAGACTAGCTGAGCTCACATTCTGTGTGTCTTAATCTCTCTCTTTCTAGGCACTTAGTTCCTGCATACCATGAATAAAGCCCTTCTCCAGTCTTCTTCTTGCCCATCACTCTTGTTTTATGAGAGGTAGGGATAGGTAGGGTCTAGGAGTCACTTATGTGTACCAGCTACCTGCCCAAGAATTGGCTTCATGATTTGCAGTACAATGCTGCCCAGCAAGGGGCAGGCCCTTTGCCTGACACCTCTCACACTCATTTAAAGTAGCTTCTAATCAGGCATGAGAGCCCATGTTTGTTTGGGTTTTTTTTAGATTTATTTTTATTGTTTTTTGACAGAGTGAGAGAGACAGAGAGAAGGGGGAGGGCCCAGAGCAGTCTCCATAGTTGACAGCAGTAGTTTTCCATATAGTTTCACTTCACAGGTGGACGCAGGGCTGCACAGGGCAGGAACTGGGCCGGGAGCCTCCCGCATAGGTCCCGGCAAGAACTGAACTGGGGGCACACCCCAGTTCAGCACATGGGTCCGCCTGGGCCGGAGTCAGGATTGGATCCTCGGTCTCCGGGGCTGTAAAGCAAGCGCTTAACCCGCTGAGCCATCCCAGCATCCCCCTCATGTATTTTTTGCGCTTTGAAAGAAAATCTAATGGGACTCTCATCATAAAATAAGAATTTTTTTGTTTGGACATGAGTTAGGACATATACTTGCTAATTTATTTCAAATATCAGGTAAAAAAAATACTTGCCACTTCTGTTTTCTTCTTGAATGGGCCTTAAGAAACCTAGTAAGTGACCCTTGAGTTTTCCTTAAAAATCTTGATCAAAAAGATGTTTGTAGAGTCTCCCTTTATATTTCAGATACATTTTCTTATCTTGCTGGTATAAGCATCCAACATATCTCAATTTGGGGCAACATGAGGCTGTTCTTCAAAATTTTTAAATTTCTTTTCTTCCCCTTTCTCTCAGCAACTCCGAAGTCAAGCCCGAGCCCTGATTACCTTTGCTGGGATGATACCTTACCGGACTTCTGGGGACACCAATGCGAGGCTGGTGCAGATGGAGGTCCTCATGAACTAAGTGTGATGCTCTGAGGGCTCTGGGACTGCCTACTGTCAGTACCTCGGGCGTGTGGGCCCCCAGGGTGGGGTTTCCAGTTTTGTTTCTGTTTTGTTTTGTTTTGTGTTTTGTATTATGTATTTTTGTCAGCACCAATAAATTCCTTTGATTTGTATTTCTTTTCACATTCTTTTAATTTCTTTTTATTTTATTTTTTTGAAATTTTGTTTAAATTTTTATTTGTGTTGGAGGAAATGTCTTCACTAGTGCTTGGGCCAGAGAATGATAGGCTTGTATAGGTGTAATTTGGTTAAAGTTGACCTTAAATGATTAAAAACTCACCCAAAAAGGGCAAGGAAATGAAGGCTTTGGGAGTTCCTTTATTTAGATAGAATATTCCATGTAGCAGGGTCATGGTTCTTTTTTCACAGTTTATTTTAATGTGAAAGCCAAGCTCGGCCTTGGGTGAGTTGAGGTTTGTGTGTGAAATAGCAGGCACTCCCTGTCCTCCCTTTTTTCTCCGGTGTGCCTTGGCATCCAGGCAGTCCAAGACCACCCTACAAATCATTTGCTCTGATCCCAGGATTAAGTAGCTCACTGTTCTGTTGAAATCCCACTGGAACCAAAGACATAGGCTTAGAAAAAGGTAGCGTTAGAAACGACAGGGTCGGTGTCTTGAGGACGGGCAGAGCTCAGCGCTTCTCCTTCTGAAGCTGCCCCACTAATTGGTGACTGCACGGCCTCTTCAAGAAGACTGAGCCCCTCCTTCCCTCTGGTGGTCGGTTCCTCTGCTTGCACAATGAAGCCTGTTGTCTGGGCAAGTTCTTGGATCATGTCCCCAGTGTCTGACACCATTGGGCATCAAGACTGTGGGCATATGGTCCCTGGTGAGAGGTTGTCCTCCATCACTGGCTCTTTTTCCTGCCCCCAGTCCTGAAGGCCTGGACTAAACTGGAGAGGGGGTGAGGACAAGTGTTCACTCCTGAATGGGCCAGCTGGGGCTGCAAGCGATTGAGCATGGTCAGCTCTGCTGGCTGGACAGATTGCACCTGAGATGGCCTCTCCCAGGAGACTCTAGGACCCCCAAAGTCTCTAGTGGTGCTGTTTGCTCCTCAGGAGCAATCGCTCTCATCACAGAGCACAATGACCCATGTATCCTCTATGAAAATAATTGTTACCTTTCCTTTGGGGAAACAGCCCAAGTATAGATAACGGAACTATCTGTTTACCCGTTGGATTCCATCTGTCCCTTCCAGCCCCATCTACTCACCTGCTACCGAGAGCTCTGCTAAGACAGTCTTTGAAGGTTAACCCTGCAAGGGACTTAATTGGGCCATTTGGGCTCTGTTCATATGTATTGATTTATATTTTAAACAAATCAAATGATTTGCATTAACAGTACTTTGAAAAAACAGTACTCTGTGGGCTTTTCATAAAGTTTAGTTTTGTTTTTTACTATTAGGTCTTATTTGTATATAGAAATGTAACAATAATATAAATGAGAGAAGGCAGGCACAAGCTGATTAAATATGTGCTAGGTCCTTGCTCACATCCTGCTCTTCATTCTGACCAGGGGGAGTCATTGGGAGTTTGCCTCCCTTTGCCTCATGCAGCTCCAAATAGGAGAACTGCTCAGGCGCTCTGCACAGGGGCTGTGGTCCTCTGCCCTTTGGACTAGATGAGACCTAAAATAAGAAGGGTGGGTGGGTGGGTAGTTACCGCACCTTAAGCTGCCCTGATGGGAAGCTGTGTGGAGATGAGAGGAAAGCCAGCCCTGGCTGGTGTTCGGGGACTTGCCCAGAGGGACACTGGTAGGAGAAATAAGATAACCAGGTTAATACCAGCAGGGCCAGGCTCCTGAAGCAAATCCCAGCTCCTGTCTTGGCCGGTTCTGCGGTAAAGCGGCTTGCTGGGTCTAGAGAAGCAGGGCATCATCAGGTTCCTGTGCGTGCATGGGACAACTTGTGCCCAGAAATCTTGATGCTGTGACAGGTTACTGGCTTAAAAGTCATTCTCAACTTGCCTGGTTGGGGCACTACATCCTTTCCCTCCATACTGATCCATGAGCTCACCATCTACCCAGAGAAACTGAGAGAAAGTGGCACTTAGGGGTGTTTTGTCCTCCAGGGATGAGTCCAGTCTTTCTGGGGAAATCGGGTGCCTGGAAACTGGGTGAGCGCCAGTCTGAGAGTGGCTCATAACAGACTCACTGAGACACTGAAAGGGACTGACTGGCTTGATCTGGGTCCTTTTCAAAGGCCTCTAGTTTTTGATTTAAAGGAATTTGTTCCTTTG
The DNA here is from genome assembly GCA_004027555.1 of Craseonycteris thonglongyai. NCBI lineage: Eukaryota > Metazoa > Chordata > Mammalia > Chiroptera > Craseonycteridae > Craseonycteris > Craseonycteris thonglongyai. Next base: position 48,091 of record PVKE010000794.1, read on the forward strand.
ATTTTTTTAAAACAACTCTGGCTGCCTAACGTCAAAGGGAAAACGGGTGAGCTCTGAGTGAATCCTGATCTGGTTGGGCTCATCAAGGAGCAGGAAGTTCCCTTTCACATGGGACCCAGGATGTGGGCCCTGCTCCTGCCCTCCCAGAACATGTAGTCTAATTAGAGACTTCAGCAGCACTATAGCAGCCACTGTTACTCTCTTGATGCATCATTAAAAGTCTGGGGCTTAGCTCACTTTAAGCACAGTAACTGTAGACTCGTTTCCACAGTATCCAACACTTGCTGACTTTCTTAGAGGACCATTCGCTCTCACGGTCTCACCCCTGCCTGCTCTATTTGAGTAAACTTCCTGGTCAAACTCTTAATGCTAAATTTAGCAATTGCATGCAGATGTGGCAATGTCCCACTGCTTTAGACTGAACACCACAATCCTAGTTTCTCCGTTAGGCATTGAAACCTTTGTCTAGCCTATTAGGTAGTTCATGCCGCTCAGGAAGTGACATGCTGAATGCTGAATAAAACCACTGGCCGATGCATCACACCAAGACCACCAAAGCACTAGCAGGCCCCACATTGAGTGGGTCCAGCCTCAGTCAGCCTCAGAGTGATTGGGCCCTGTATCCAGCAAATTGGGAGAAGGTGGTACCTATAAAATCCTAATGGAAATCTGCACTTTATGGCATCACGCAAAGTGCTCATTATATGTCAGTAAAATACAGCTTTTACTCCTGCATTTCAGAAATACCAGGAAGAAGTCAGCAACTTGTTTAATAGGAACTGTGTAGAACAGGCATGTCCAACCTGCGGCCTAGGACAGCTTTGAATGAGGCACAACACAAATTCTTCAAATGAGATTTTTTTTTTAGTGACCTGGTTTTGGGTTTTGGTTTTGTTTTGTTCTGTGTTTTTTTTTTTAGCTCATCAGCTATTGTTAGTGTTGGTGTGTTTTACGTGTGGCCCAAGACAATTCTTCCAATGTGGCCCAGGGGAGCCAGATGGTTCGACACCACTGGTATAGAACATGGAAGGAAAAAGGCTGTTTTCAGGGACCTGAGTGTCTCCTGTTCTTCATTCTTCTAGGCTGAAATCACCTGCCTGCAATTCATCTTCTGATAATTTCATAGCATATTAGTATACTTCACAGGGCAGGAAGAGGAAGGAAATCTGTTTTCTTGCCACTTGTTTCTGACTGAAAAGGTTGGTGGGGAAGAGCTGAAAATCATCAACTAAAATGTTTTGAAAGAACTTTGAAACTACCTGTGCTTCTTGCCCTGTGCTTCTGCTGCTGTGACTGGTGGCAGTCCAGGGCCTGGCTGGTGTGTCAGCCCAAGTTCAGTTCAGCAGTGCGTGTGCTGGCCCATAGGTAGCTGGGGGTTGCAGGTATTATAATAAGGTCTCCATCCCAGTGTTGGTCCTAAGTCGCAAAAAGAGGGCTCCTTCTGCTAGTCCTCTTTGCCAGGACCGCCAATGTAGAAACACTGGTGATTCTAAGTTGCTAACCCAGGAAAAGAAATTTTTCTGTCCTAACCTTGTTTTTTGAAATAGCTTTTATGTGCCCTGTCTTGGGCATCTGTCCCACAGTTGGTTGCTGAGCATGTTTGGATGAGCAGATTCTTTGCTTTGACCTCCAATGCCAGCCCTCGCCCCACTCTGGATTCACTCTGTTTCCGTTTGGGGTCCTTACTGGGCATTCAGTGTGAAGGAAGGTGGAGAGGAGTGTCTTCTGGGGTCGGATGAAACAGGGCTGGTCCTTCAGAAAAAGAAACGTGCAGAGCTGCAAACAGTCTGCAGGGAAATGTTGAGAGGAAGTGGGTGGAAATTTGATTTACTGTTAATGATAAAGGCCAGATCTTTTTCTTAAAAATGGGGGGAGGGGGCTGTCATACTAGGGTTGCATTGGCATATTCTCCCTGTTGCCTTTGGCCTTGGGAATATATTTCTTGGAGGTGGGGAGGGTAAAAGAAAAGTTTGCCTCAGACAGTAGTTTCTGTTTGAGCAGAAAGTGGGGAGCCAGTGATCCCAGAGGGGGCTTCTAGCAGAGAAACAAGAGCTACCTGAGGTCCGCTGGTGCTCAGCAGAGCTGACCTAGACAGGCTTGCAAGTGGCACGCAGGGGCTGCAGGAGCCGCAGCTCCTTTGTCCGGACCAGCTAAATGTGCATTTCAGATAAACAAGTAAGTTCTTAGTATAAGTATGTCCCAATTTTATGTGGCTACTCAGTCCGGGCTCGCCTCTGCTGGTGTTGCTGCTTAGAAGCTTCCAGGCTTGGCACCAGCCACTAGGAGCTCTGCAGCTACATTGGATTAACCTGATTTGTTACTCTGCTTGTGTTTCTGTGGGCAGCAGAAATGACAGCAAGATAGGAAGTCACTTGAGAGAGGGCCATAGCTGGAATTCATCTTTGAAGAGCCACACAGGCAGGCTGAGTGGGGTGACGGTGGGCCCCAGGTAACCTCAGCTGCTAGCATCTACCATCAGGAATCACAAACGTGCATTTTGTAAAGAGAGAAGGAGGCAACGCATAGCTTTTCCTCTCGTGACCAGTAACTTCTGTTAGAAATGCAGTGGGGAGAATTCTTTGCTTTATTCAGTTGACCAATTATTTTCCTTTCATCTTTGCTTTTCTGACATTGTTGCTATGTGGTGTTTGTTGGGAGAAGGGACAGGGTGGGAGAGCGCGTGTGTGTGTGTGTGTGTGTGTGTGTGTCTGTGTGTGTCTGTGTGTGTGTGTGTGTTCTTCATGTTCCTTCCTGTACAGTAACTTCTGCATTTACTCTGTTTAGGATGGTTCCTTCACCACCACCTCTGTCTGTAGCCAGTAAATTTCTGGGATGTTCTCCCCAAGTGCCGTGTACCCCCTTTGTTCAGTCCTTCAGTGGAGCAGAAGCCCTGTCCTTTCCTGGGGATGTCCTTAGCTGAGGTGCAGCCTGGGGCTCCTCCGATGGCAGCAGAAGTGCCTCTTCCCAGCCTCTGGGGGTGCCTGAGCCAGACCCTTCTCCACTCCCTGCAAGGAAGGCTAAGCTTGCGCGCTCCCTGGGTCTGCAAAGTGCCCACAGGCCTCTGTAAGTACAGGACTGACAGCCCAGCTGCTGAGTCTTGCTGCCCCTGCCCACCAGCCTCAGAACTCTGTCCTCTGACCAGGGGTCTATAGAAAGTCAGGTTCTGGCTGGAGATGTGGCGCGATGCTGCAGCAAGAGCATTTGGGTGGTAAGCCCAGCATGTGGCATACGTTCTGGGGTTGGGAGCTGTCAAAAGTCTGTGACCATTTATTTTGAACTCTTACTGGAATGCATCTTAAATGGGGGTTGAGAACCAGTATTGACCTTGGGGAAGTAGAGGGAGGCAGGATTGGGGGGTGCAGTGTTTTGGTCAGACGATGGGAGAGACTTGGGCCTAATGGACAAGACTGATGTCTCCTGCTCTCTTGGATGGTATCTGCCTGTGTTTCTGACCAGGACGGGTATTTTCAGGGTGTGGGGCTTGGGGATATGCAAATGGCTGAGGAGGAAGAGGGTGCTTATTTCTCTCCCTCACCTGGGGGACCTCACCCTAAGCTCTGAAGTGACTTGGCTCCAGTGCTCTCCCCCTACAGGGGCTACATGAAGAGTTTCAGCCCATCCCCTCTGCAGGGAAGCCCTCCTCAACGTGTTCCAGCCCCTGGGGCCTGCGGGAGGCTACTTCCTGATGAATCACCTGGGAGTCTGGGCCTCATGTAAGTGCCCCGCAGCCCACCTCGGGGTTTATGGGTCTCTTCTGGGACTGCAGCACCTTCTGGAGCAGGCCTGTGGCTGGAGAGGGGACACTATTGAAGCAGGGGGCCGATGGAGAGATGGTTGCTATGGTGAAATGGGACCCTGTTTATCCAGGTCTCAGACCTAGAGGCTTTTCGGTGGCATCCTCAGTTAAAAACCTTTTAAAATGCCACCCAGGTGGCAAGGAGAGAGGACAAGTTAAGGCCATTGGTCATCACAACGTAAGGGGTACAAACAGCCAGGTTTCCATAGACGCCCCGGGAAGTGTGAGGGTGGGTGGTGGGCAGTGAGGCCCCGGAGGCCGGGCAAGCTTCATGCTGGCAGTGCTATTGCTGGAGGAAGACATTTTCCTTGGGAAGGTTGGCTGGAAACTCCTTTCCTCAGTTGCCTCCCTCCCTCCCTCCCCAGCTGACCCGTGCACTCTGTGTGGGTCCCTAGCACGGGTGTTTGAGATGTGGCCCCATGGCAGCCACAGCAGCGATCATTAACGTTAGAAAGCACAATCAGCCCAAGAAGGATTTTGAGACTTCTTTGAAAACTAAATTCTGAAAGGAAAGAACTCAGCACCAGTAGGGGTAGGGGAGAGGGTGGGGACACAGCCCAAGGCCAAAGGCTCTCAGAGCACAGACCCCTGAATGGAATAAACCGGCAGCAGCCCTGCCACGCTCCCTGGCGCTGCATTTTCAAGAGACTGAAAGTGGTTCTAATCCCTTCTTCACCATCTGTAATCATGTCGCTCAGGCAAGTCCTTTGAGCTCTCTGAATCCGTTCGCTCAGGTATATGCAAGGATACCAGTTCTATTCCATCAGCCTACTGGGAAGATTAAGTTAATAAGTGGAAATCCCCTACCTATTGTCTGTCATAGGCCCTCAATAAAGGTTCATTTTGGCCACCCTGCTCCTGGCCTTGTTTAGACAGGCCTCTGGGTTTATAGGTATGGCCTCTGCCATTTGGTTTCTACTCTTTGCAGCAAGGTCTTTCTCGTGGGCACAGGGTGGAATCAATTACCCCAGCCCAGGGACGGCTCCCTTTTTTGTGTGTGTGTAAAAGACAAAATGACATCAAAGTTGTTGAGCTAACACTTTGCTATTAGGGGAAAGACATTGACATGTCAATTTCAACTTGTGATTCCTGTTGATTCAGTGACTGCTAAATGGAACATGCAATTCAACAAGTGTTTGATCATCTGCCGTGTGCCAGGCATTGTACTAGACACTGAGGACACAGCGGTGGAATGAATCAAGGTCCCTGCCCTCCAGGGACATTTTCCTGGGGTGAGACCGACAGCAAAGGGCCTCTTATAAAAGTGGATCTCTCCCCCATAGGCTGATGTCACCATTCAGCACCCACCAGAGGCCTTGGGGCTAAGCTATGGGGTGATTTTTGATACTGCAGCACAGTTCTTGCTTTCTTAAGCTTCCCTGTGTTTGGGGAACAGAGATAAGCAGCTGTATGTGTACACGTGCACACACACGCATGCACATGCACACACCCACCCGCCCACCTCGTAGTAAAATAGGAAGCCTTAAGAAATGCTGCAAGAAAGGGCCAGATAAAGAAGATCCAAGGCTGGGGGATGTGGGAGCCATCTGCAAGTGACCAGGATTCAGACCTGCAGACTTGGGGGGCATGGTGTGGGCGTGGCCACCCTGCTAGCCAAAGATACAGTGAGCCCAGCTACCTCATGGCTGGGCCCAGCTGTATCAAGCAGCTGCTGCCTCTTATGACCTTACGACCTTGAAGCAAAGGCAACAGCAGAACCAGGTGAGTTGTGGGGCCCTGGGGCCAGGAGGAGACCTGCCAGAGGTCGAAGGCCTCATGCTCAGCCTTCCTGGCCAAGATGAAGCCTGGCTGTAGGGCATCCACCTTGTTTAAGAGGTGAGTACGTACGGGGAGGGGGGGGAGCACGTGGGGGGTCCAGGAAGCAGAGACGAGGGTGGTCTGATTTGGAGGGCACACACTTGTCTGTTCAAATCAATAATTAAAGGCTGCCTGTTGGTCTTTAGCGGTGAATCCAGCATAAACAGCTGATGGCCCAGTTTGGAATTCATGTTTCTACTCAGGAGACAGAAGCTCTTTAAAAACCTTTTACAACGTGGAAGATAAGTTTTAAGAAACTAACTCAGCATTAGCTTTATCGAAAAGAGCCAGACTTTGTGCTGTGCACAGAATTAGTCGACATATCTTTCCTTTTGCTTATAGTTCCAGCCCTGCCATTCTCTACCCTGGCTCCATGTTAGAATCATCTGGAGAGCTCTTAAAATGAATGCTTTCCAAGCCTCTGCCCCTTAAACTTCTGACTTAATTGGCCTGGGGAAGGGCCTAGGCACTGATGCTCTCAGGTGACTTTCATGCCCTCCTGGGTCAAGAGCAGGGTCAAGACCCCTTGTTCTGACTGGAAGCAGGAGAGAAGTAGGCCTCTAGGCCTTTCTAAATGTGGAACCTCCCACCCCTCACCTCCCACACACACATTCCTCTACACAGGTTTTCAACAAATAAAATACCTGAGATGCACTAAATAGGAAGATGAAAATTCTAACTGACTAGGAAAAATAGGCACAATACTCAGGCCTATTGGCTCAGCTTGTCCATTGTGTCCATCAGGGACTTTGATGTTGGGTGGTTAACCAGTAAAAATGGCATCATTAAGAGCATCATCGTGTGTATGTTTGGCAGGGTTGGTGTCCCATCTCCCAGGAAATCACAAGGGAATGACATCTGACAACACTGGTTGAATCCTTGGTCCCTCTTCTAGGATGTTCTTTCCTTATGTACAACTATCCCAGCCTTCCCGCATCCCCCATCAGCAGGCACACGCCTGGAAGGGTGTGTCCTGCCGTGCTCAGTGCCACTGCTAACGGAGGAAGCTCCCTGCGGTAAGCACCTGCCTTCCACTCCTCACACAGCCCCTCCAAACAGACTTCCTGCTGTGGGCTCCATACCCTGCGGGACCCACACCCGTCCAGAGCCGCTCAGTCCTAGGGGGAGATTCCCCTGTGATGCAGCGCCCTTTCCTCACTTTGGCATGAATGCAGCCTGAATGGCAAGTGCCATCTTGCACCTGAATACTGGGGTGCTAGGTGACCACCCGCGGAAGATCCTCTGGGGTTCTGCTTTGGGGTGTTAAGCTCAGCACCTTATTTCAAGTGTCTAGTGGGGAAGGAAACCAGACAATGTGGGGGAGGGCATCTCCCACTAGGAGCGTCTAGGACCCTCTGAACGTCTGTTTCAACTGCACAGGGCCAAGGCCAGCTCTGACCTCAGGCAACCCTCCCCCTGCCTCTTCATGCCCAACGCTTTTATTTGTCTTTACATACATTTTAGCAGCTGCTCTGACCAGAAGCATTGCCTTAAATAGTTGAGGATAGGTGGTCTTTGTCCACCTTTCTTTTCTGATAACTAAAGAGCTGGGACAAAATAAATACATATATATGGATATATATTTACCTATTATTATATATCTACACATATGGTTACATATATTTATACATCTCATGTTTACATAGATTGATATACCTACATAGATTTATATATCTACACATTTATGATCACATTTATATATTATAGATTTATATATCTATACATGTTTACATAGATTTACATATTTACATAGATTTATATACACATGTTTACATAGATTTATATATCTATACATATATATTTGCATAGATTTATATATGTATATATAATATTTGTAGAGCACTACAAATATTATATAAAGTAGCATCCTCTGAAACACTTCTTCCACAAGTTTCCTTTCTTGATCATCCAAAAACCCATGGTCTGAGAGGGGTTACCCCCTTGACAGACGATGGAACTAAGGCACACAGGGGCCAGGCCTGAGGTCACCAGGTAGGTGGTACAGAGCCAGGCCCTGGCCTCCTTTGGCTCCCATCCATCCCACTCCCTCCTTGTCTAGGGCTGGGCCTGTGGGGGAGCTGAGCTTTTAAAAGTAGCTCTGTGGTTCTAGGCCCCCCGATCCCTGATGCAGGAGCAGGTCAGAGGCTGCTGGGCTCCAAAAGAGCCCATTAAACTGTATTCTGTGTAGAAATGCACCCGTGGGATTCAACATGGAGCAGAAGGACCATGTTTCCACTATTGCTTTCAAGACAAAAAATTTCCAGTAAAGTTAGAAAAGCTAAAGGTGTATTTTTAAAACGAACGCCTGGGCTCCATCGCTTGGGTCTTATAAGAATGAAAGGCTGGGTGTCTCTTGGAAGAGCACAGCAGAGCCATCAGGGTGGGACAGCCCGCGGTCATGTCTGTCAATGTACTACTGAATGTATGTTAGAATTACTGCTTCCGCTTGTGTTGATGTGACAGAACATCAACTGCTCCTATAATTGCTCCTAAAGTCTTCTCTGCTAAGCCTGGATGGAGGCATAAAGGGTTGGTGGAGGTCTAGTTTCTTTATGAGATGAGGAAGAAGGGGAACAAATGAAATCTCACTGTTTTATCAGATAGTGACTACTGATCATGATACTACTTTTTGCCTTGGCTGCCAGGAAGCTCCAAGCTAACATTTAACCATTTCTCTCCTTAAATGATTGTTTATCCCTTTTTGCTTTTGTTCTGTGTTATCTCACACACCCCACTCTACTATTGCCCCAACCAGAAGAAGTCATTCCTTCTTTGAACCCTGGGAGCATTTTATCCAGCAATTTATACCTTTATGCCTTGGCTGTCACTGTGGATGCTTTGCCACCTCTGATGAACTATATGATCATGCCTTGTCCTTCTGTGCATCCTCCAAAACAGCCAGACTGTGTCCAATATATTATTAATAACCTACATTTACTTACGGGATGGAGGTTGGCTAAATCTTTTTTTTTTTTTAATGAATCTTTCCTTTAACAATGAAAATATGTTAACTCAAAAGCATATTTCCAGCAGCTTTAAGGTATTTCAGTGTCCTGGATAACGACTATGCCATTATCCAGGTAGAAGGGCCAGGATGGTAATAGACTCACAGCCGTGGTCCAAAAGGCTCAAGAGAAGTCCCAGTTTCTTGGTCCTATTTGATGGCTTCCCAGCCCTTCCCAGAGCCTGGTCCCTCCTTAGTTGCTCTGCCCTGCGGGCCCACCTAGGATTTTGTGTGTTCCCTTCTTCCCTGCTACCATCAAGTCTGTGAGCCCCCCCGCCATGGGCAGGGACCCAGCCTCCACCCCGTGGGGGAAGACGTTTGCACAGGCGACCACGTTTGCACAGGCTGGTCGCCGTCTGAAAGCCACGGAGCCATGTCCGGAGGAGGAAGGCGGCGAAGCTCTGGTATTGTTGCTGCAGCTGGTGTTGTGAATCAGGCCGACGAGCAGTGCATCCTCTTACCCGGCTATTTCACGACACCAGGGTTGCATCATACCCATCCTCTCCAGATGAGCCTCGTGGGACCCTGGCGGACTGGCATGTGGGGAGAGGAGGAGGGTGGGGAGTCTGTGAAAAGAGCGTTCTCTTTAGCCTACAGGATCTCAGTCCCACTTTTCAGGGTCTGCTGGGAGCTTCCAAAAAATAACTGAGGCTGCCCCCTCAGCCCCTCCTCCGCCCCAGGCCACCGCAGAACCAGCAGCATTTGTTAGAGGTTCCAGAATGAGGCTCAAGTCCACCCGCAGTCAGGGCTGAACCCCAGGGCTACTGGCTGGGGCTGCAGTCCCTCCCTGGCCCTATTCTTTCAGCCTCACACTGCTCACCCCCCCCTGCGCCCCCCCCCCACCCCCAGCAGCTTTCCAGAAGCAGAAGATCAGATGCCCCCAGGACAAAAGCCAGGCTTCCTGCCCTAGCATTCACGGCCCTTCTCTTCAGGTTTCCCTGCTCAGCATGACTCCACCATTAACCAGGTGCAGTCTTCCCTGTTCCCTGCTCTCTGCAGCTCTCACACCCTGCCCTACACAAATCCCTGTGCTGGTTTGGTTGGCTCTGCCTTCAGAAGCTATCTCGATGCCCAGCACGTCTCACCATCCTGCCATCCACTACTGTCGCGCACCTGCGGTGGCCCCGGACTAGCCTTGGCCTCCTTCAGTCTATTCTCCACACAACAGCCAAAGCGGTCTTTGAAAAATAAAAATCTGACCATCACATAATAGAATATGAAACTTCTAACCCATATAAAGCCCAGTGTTCCCCGTTCCAAGCCTCAGACCCCATCTCCTCGGTCCCTCTGCTCCAGTCATACCTGCTGCCTTGAAGCCCCAACCACACGCCTGTCCCAGGGCCTTTGCACATGCTCTTCCCTCTGCACTCAGACCTGCTCCCATAGGGGTGGCTCCTTCTCATTGTTGGATAGCAGCTCAAATTCCTCATTCTCAGAGAGGCCTATACGCCCCTCCTTAAAAAAAATGCTTTGTTTTCTTCCTAGTGCAAATGTATTATATGATTACTCGTTCATTTACTGTCTGTCTCTCCCACTAGAATGTGAGCTCCAGGAGGGCAGGGCCTTTGTCTTGTTTCCATGGCGCCTCCGTTGCCTAGCACAGGGCATGGTATGCAGTAGGCACTCAGTAAATGTGTGTGAATAAAGAAACCATCGGACCCCTTTCAGCCTCATCTCCCACCATTTCTTCCCTCCTCCCCCACCCCCCTCTGCCTTTGCACTGACCACGCCCTTCTGGAACCCCACCCCCCTCTGCCCTTGCACTGACCACGCCCTTCCGGAACCCACTGCCCCCTCCATCCTCACCTACCCAGCTCCCCTCCCAGCTCCTCTCCCTCCCCTGGGCAGCCTCCCTCCTCTGTGTGGTTTGCCTGCCAAGCTAGGCTGTTGAGTTCCAGTGCCTGGGACACAGAAGGGGCGCAATGAATGCTTAGGTGCCCCTGCGGCCCTGAGACTCAGAGGCTGCAGCAGCCTCCTCTCCCTGCCCCGACCTCACCGGCCCGGCCCCTGTCTAGGGTTTTCACTTCTAGGGAGTTTCCTGACCACCGAGTCTCAGTTCCTTTACTGCCCTTGTCCTCTATCCTGAGAACCTGGAGAGGATGAAGGGGCCCTTGGCCACCCAGCCAGGGGCTGACCCTGGTGGGGGTGTCACTTCCATTTTGCTGCTGAGAAAGCCGAGGCCTACTCGGTCAGGCGACTTGCTCAAAGTCACACCGAAACTGGGCGCTGAGATGGAGCCGGAGGCCCCATCACGGGGCTTTGCTCTGGCTCGTCCACTTCTGAGGCCTGGGTCTCAGGCCGGCAGGGCTCTGGGGCCACCCGGGAGCTGAGGTTCTGGAAGGCAGGAATTGTGTCTGAGCCAGCGCCTTGTCCCCATCAAGAACAGGGCCTCTGCGAGCAGCGCTCAGATGGATGAAATTCCTGCTTACATCCCATCCCACCCCAGGGCCCGGAAAGGCTCCTTGAAGCAGCAAGTGTTCCCCTGCCAGCGCTGGGAGAGCCCTTGGCGTCCACCCCGCCTGGGCATTGTGCGGGGAGGAGGAAGAGACTTGGCCAAGGTCACTCAGCAAATTTATGGCCCCTCACTCTGCCCGTGGCCCTGGCCCCTTCCAGCCCCTTTCTCTCCTGAGATCTTAATCAGAAATTTTCCACAGAGGCTCCAGGGGCCGGGTGTGTAGCAAGGGTGTAAGGGGATGTTGGGCAGCTGTGATTATCACCAGTCAGGTGGCAGTTTAAGAGCAAGAGCGTGATAAGATCTGCCCCGAGGCGCCGGGGAAGGAAATGAGTAACTCACAGGCCTCTACCCCACGGGATGAGGGTGGGCGGCCAGTGCAGTGACCACGACCGGGGGCCTTGCTGGGAAGCCCTCACCTTTGAGCCTTTACCCCCCTGGCAGCTGGCTTGGGGGTCGGGACACACGCCTGCAGAAGCCTCTCTGAGGAGCGGCTGGAACTCCTGGGAAGGTAGTAGGCAAGCCAGGCGAGGCGGGTCATGAAGAGGAGCTCCCAAGAAGAGTCTTTTTAAAAACTTGACACGTAAAGTCAATGTATAAACTTTGCAAAAACGGTACACAGTGATTGTAACCTTTCGGATTTGTCGTCAAGGCCCTGGAGAACCCCGGGAGCCACCCCTGCCAGGTCCCCTGCTTCCCCACTCCTCACACAGCTGCTCTCTGCTCTCTTGGATCCAGTCCCCACTGTTATTCACTCAACAAGCATTTATTGAGGACCTACTCTGTGCCATTCTAATTGCTTGGGGTCATCGCTGAACATGGCAGGCCCAGATCCCTGCTCCTGTGGGCTGGCTTTCTAGCCAGTTGGATTAAATACACTTGTATGTCCCCCTCCCAGAAAAATGCACTTAGGGATGAAAACTTGTCCACAGTTTTGTGGGGCTCCTAGATCCCAGTTTAAGCACCCTCACCTTATAGGGCGACTCCCTAACACAGCCTCCTACTCACACTGAGCATTTCCACCTGGCCCACATGCCCGGCCCTGCAGCTGGGCACACGTGTCCTCTGGCCCGGGAGTGAGGGGAGAGCATGAGCCAGCCAGGCCCCTGTGTAAGCGCTCAGCCCGCTAGTGCTCCGGTACCTGGAGCTGGGGGTGGTCTGGAGGCCTCCATCCATCCCCTGCCTCCGGAGAGCAACTTGTCCTCCAAGACTCAGGTCACAGGCTGCGCTGTCCCTGACTGTCACGCCCTGTCCTGGGGACCCTGTCCCAGCGCTGCCGTGTCCACATCCATTCTCCACTAAGTCAGCAGCACAGTGAGTGCAGTCCGGGCATCTGCCATCGACGGCCCTGCCTCCTACCGCTGCCCGTGGCAAGGTGGGTGGCATTAAAGGTTTGTTGGGTGAGTGGCTGATAGATGCAAAACCCAGCAGGGGTGACAAAGAGATCCGTAATTTTCTTGTGAGCCTCTAGGCCACCCACCCCCAGGAAGACTGAGGCAGAAGTGGGGGTGCCTGGCATTCCCAGGGAGGACTCCTGGTGTGTCTCTCTTTAAATGTCATACCATTCATCCATTCCAAAATACTAAATACCAGATGTCTCAGAATGAGGGCTTTGTACGTTATATAAATGTCTCATTACTATGCTGTACCCCTGAAACCAGTATAACAGTGTAGGTCAAATGTAATTGAACAATAAATGAGAACAAAATCTAAATAAAAAATAAAGATGAACATCATCTACTAAAATGAGAGTGTTTTGAACCTGAATAGGGTGCATCCCCAGGTCATCAGGCCGTCTCTGGGGTCCTTCATAGGGTCGCTCAGGGTCCTCCTGGTGCCTGCTCCCTCCTGGGGTGCTGGCTGCCTGTCTGCTGCCCCTTCTGCTGTCCCCAGACTCAGAAGAGCCTCTCCTGGACCCGGGGACGGGGCGCGACTCCCCCTCCTCCACCCCGTGTCTGGCTGAGTCAGCCCAGCCCTCTTGGGCCTGGGCGGCCGCTATCTCAGCGATCAAATGGTGGGCAGGACAGCAGCGCTCTGCCTCCCACCCTGCCCAGGGACCCTGTTCACCAGCCGTGGGCGGTTTGGGCCAACCTCCGGGCCTCCTCCTCGCTGTGGGCCCAGCCTATAAAGCCTCCCTGCGCGTCCCCGCCGACCCGGGCCCCCTCCCCTGCCTCCCAGAGCCGCAATGGCAGAGCTGGCTATGTCGGACACGCCCGGGGACCCGACTTTGTGTAGCGGGCGTTTCACCATCAACACGCTGATGGGGGGCGATGAGCCCCCACCACCAGCTGCCTATGACAGCAGCCACCACAGCCACCTGACCCATGGCAGCACCTTATACATGAGAACCTTCGGTTACAACACCATCGATGTGGTGCCTGCCTATGAGCACTATGCCAACAGCACCCTGCCCGGCGAGCCCCGAAAGGTCCGACCCACTCTGGCCGACCTGCACTCGTTCCTCAAGGTAAGCGCAGTCTCAGAAGACTGGCCACTTCCCTGCTGTGTGACCTTGACTCAGTTACCTAACCTCTCTGAGCCTCTGTTCTGTCATTCATGCCACGGGGATGAGTGTCTTCCTTAAGAGTCGAGAGGCCCAAATGAAATGTAGACATGAGACTGTGAGACTCCGGGCACACGTTGTAATGTGTATTGGCCAGTCACTGGTAACTTAATCAACAATCTAGGACTGCCTGGAGAGGTAGTGAGCTCCCTGTCAGTGGAGGCATGCAAATAGAGGCTGCACAGACCTAAAAGAGAGAGGAGGTGAAGGGAGGCCTGCATCAGAGAGGAGGCATTCTGGGTTTGCCACCTGGGACGCTGGAGTGTGGAGGGTGGAGGGCTGGGAGCTGGAGTCTCATGACCCCTGCCAGCCTGCGTGAACTGTGGCCCCCAGCAGGAAGGCAGCCACCTGCAGGCCCTGGCCTTTGACAGCCGGCCCAGCCATGAGATGACGGACGGGCTCGTGGAGGACGAGGCCGGCACCAGCAGTGAGAAGAACCCCGGGGAGCCCGTGCGCTTCGGCTGGGTCAAGGGAGTGATGGTGAGTGGGGTGTGGGTGGGATGCCCGGGAACGGGTGTGGGCTGGGGAGACGGAGCTCCCTCCGGGCTCAGCTCTGACTCTCAGGCCTCAGGGGCCCAGGCAGACCCAAGGCCCAGCCTGCGCCTCCGTTTCTCCATCTGCAAAGCAACAGCACATTTTCTCTGGTTTTGTGCTTCCTGACCTTCATTTACCTCCCAAACTGCTGAGTCAGATCTCTTTTTGGCTACTCATTTGTCCTGTGACCTTGGACAACTCACTTAATCTGTCTGTGCCTCAGTCTCCTCATCTGTGAAATGATAAGCTTTAAATGAGCTCAGAGATGTAGTGCTGGGCTTAGTGCCGGCCTTGGAGTTATTAGAAGAAACTGTGTTTCTTCCCAAATCCCACCAGGTGGCAGCACTGAACACACCAATGGACAAATCCAAAAAACTGAATTTTTCTCAGTCTCCGTGATGGGAAGGGGAAGGAAGGTTTGCTATAGTATAGAGCACCACTAAGTCCCCAGACAGCAAAGAATCAAGAGAACTTGGCTTTCAAAGACATATGGGACTTAACAGAGGGAATTGCGTGGGATCCAGGAGACAGTGTTGGCCCCGCTCTGGGAGGCAGGAGGCCCAGCTTCTGACCTTAAATCTGCCAGCTGCCTGCTGGCTGTGCCTCCGTCTCTCTGTCCAGCGGGTGAGCTCCCCTCCCGGCCCCCACCCCAGCACCCCGCCACCCCTGGAGGCTCATATGCAGATTCTGGGTCGCTGGAGCCTGGCATTGCCCGTTCAGGACCTCAGAGTAGATGGGGGAAGGCCTTGGAAATCTCCCACATGCCCCACCCCACCCCAAGACGGGGACTTCCTGCCTCAGAGGAGGCTCTGGCTTTGCTTTAAATTTGGAAGCTGAGGTCTGATCCCCGCCTGGACGTAGGGCATTGGCTCAGCTGGCATTTTCTGAGCTCTCTTGAAATGCCAGGCCTGGAGCCAGAAGCTGGCCACTGAGGCCGTGCCTGGGACTGCCAGAGGTGGGATCCTGGGCTTGGAGGAGGGACGGGTGATGATGCTTGCCAAATGGGTGGGAGGGGCAGGTGGGTTTCTGGGTTCCCTGCCCTCCCTGCCCCCCACAGGATCAGAAGGGCACTAATGTGGGAACCCACTGAAGTGGGTAACCCAAAGAAAGGACCCAGATGTCCCCTAGGCCTAGGTGCCCAATGCCATGCCGTGACTGGGGGCAGGGACCTGGGTGTTTGGCCCCAGGTGTCCGGCCGACCCAGGTGGCCTCTGACCCCCCTCTCCTCCCAGATCCGTTGCATGCTCAATATCTGGGGTGTGATCCTCTACCTGCGGCTCCCCTGGATTACGGCCCAGGCGGGCATCGGTGAGTGCAGCCTCTGGGGGGAGAAGGGAAGGCGTGTTGGAGTTCTGGTTTTCCAAAGCCCCACAGGGCCAGTCTTGGGCTTGGGCCACAGAGACCACAGGCCCTTGCAGCGACAGAGGTCAGGGTGACGTGGCAGGGGACGCAGAGGCAGCGGGGCTGAGGGCTGTCCCTGGCTCTCTTTGGCCTCAGTAAGTCTCTTAACTTCTTGGAGCCAATTTCTACTTCAGAACATCAGGGTTAGAAACTCCAGTCTGGCCAGACCAGGGTTCAGATGCTAGCTCTGTACCATGCTGCGTGACTTTGGACAAGTTTCTTACCCTCTCTGAGCCTTGGTTTCTTCATCAGTAAAATGGGGGTGAGTTATCCCTACCCTCACAGACCTATTGTGGGGTTTCTACGATGCACGTAAGCAGCACAGGATCTGGCTGCTCATCAAGTGGTCACTATTACTTTATTTTTCATTATTAAAGGAGAGAACCTTCCCTTCCATACCTCATGATCCTTTCCGTGTTGGATCCCTGGCTATTCAGAATAGACCAGGAGGTGGACAGAGACCCGTTTTTTGTCAGATGAGAGAACTGAAGCTCAGAGAAGGGAAGTGACTTAAGTCACAGGGTGAATCAGTTGGCTGACTCCAGTTCTTTACGTGGCTCTTCCCCTGGGAAATGTACCCCCCGCCCCGCAGTCCTGACCTGGGTCATCATCCTGCTCTCGGTCTTGGTGACGTCCATCACGGGCCTGTCCATCTCAGCCATCTCCACCAACGGCAAGGTCAAGTCAGGTGGGCCCCACGCCTGCGCTTGCCTTCCCCGCCCCATCCTCGTGTGGGCTCCCTGGTGTTCGCCCCGGCGACTGGTCTCTGAACTGCTCCCTACCCACCCGCCCGCCCTCCACCAAGAGTGAGACACCCCAGGCTGCTCCCGTGTGGCCTGAGCTGTGTCCTGGGCCCCCGGGGCCCCCGGGTCACCCGGGTCACCCTCTCCCCGACCTGCTTCTGCCTGCCCCAAGTCCATCCCAGCTAGCTGACTCCTCTGAGTTCACGGCTCCTGGTTCTGTCCCCAATAGGTGGCACCTACTTCCTCATCTCCCGGAGTCTTGGCCCAGAGCTCGGGGGCTCCATCGGCCTCATTTTTGCTTTCGCCAATGCTGTGGGTGTGGCCATGCACACGGTGGGCTTTGCAGAGACTGTGCGAGACCTGCTCCAGGTGAGGCCGGGGCTGGACGGGGGCAGAGGGAGCCCCCCGCCTGCCTCATTCTCCTTCACGCCTTCGACCCCCTTGTCCAGCGTGCCCATCAGAACTCAGAGCCAGTCTGCTCGCTATGGGTGACCATGACGACCTCATCAAAGAAAGAGCATTCCTCAAAGTCCCTTTCAGGGGTGCATGTCACCCTCAGGCCCCCGCAACCGCTGTGGGGGTGGGGGTGGGGGTCTGTGGGCAGAGAAGGTGTTTGAGTTTGGATTTTCCTATGAGAGGGCATCCAGAAAAGGAGGTTGGGGAGGCTGGGGGTGTGTTCAGAGGGCAGCACGCGGCCTGGCCTGTTCCCCTTCCCCAGGAGTACGGCTCCGCCATCGTGGACCCCCTGAATGACATCCGCATCATTGGCGTGGTCACTGTCACTGTGTTGCTGGCCATCTCCCTGGCTGGCATGGAGTGGGAGTCCAAGGTGAGGGGGGGATGTGGGCGAGGACGTGTGGGAGGGTCAGAGCAGAAGCGGAGCCACCTGCGCCTCCTGTGTGTATTAGCTTACGTTCTGCTGCTGCGACACAGAGGCCCAAGGCAGGGGCCTTAAGCCCGAGTCATTGGCATCTCTCTCATGTGACAGTCCCGGGGCTCAGACACACAGACCCCGAGGATATGGTCCTCGATGCCACCACCACCATTTCCACAGTCCAGTCATCGGGCAGGGGGTCAGAGGGGAGAGGGGGGAGTTCCCTGTCTCCCCTCCTTTCCCAGCTCCTCCTGAAAATTGTGCACATCCCTCCACTCACACCCCATCGGCCAGGACTTGGCCCGATGGCCACGCCGAGCGGCAGGGGTGCTAGGAGCTCGGTCTTCATTTGAACTCATATCCCGCCAAGAGCCCAAGGGTTAGCACCGTGAAGGGGAGGAGACGCTGGTCTGCAGTCCCGGCCACCCCTGCCCCGCACGCTCACCTCCCTGCTCCCGGAGCGCCAGGCTGATGCCCCTGGTCGTCCTCTTCCCTTAGGACCCTTGACCACCCTGCCAAAGTGGCCCCCGACCCCATCCCATCACACCCCTGTTCTGACTGTAGATCCAGGTTCCCTGTGTATCAGCAAGAAAAGAGCCTTTTAATATCGCCAACTCCCAGAAAAGAGCTGCAGCATGATGGGTGATGAGTGAGTGAGTGAGTGAGTGAGTGAGTGAGTGAGTGAGTGAGTGAATGAATGAATGAATGGCCTCCAGCAGGTTCTTCCCTGCTGAGGCCCCCAGAACAGGTGGGTCAGACCATCTGACATCCAAGTCCTTTGTCCACAGGCCCAAGTGCTGTTCTTCCTGGTCATCATGGTCTCATTTGCCAACTACTTGGTGGGGACACTGATCCCTCCATCTGAGGACAAGGCCGCTAAAGGCTTCTTCAGCTACCAGGGTATGTGCAGGCGGGGGCCCTGCCATGGCTGTGGGGCAGGGCCAGGCTGCCCATCTGGCCCATTCTGTGGGCTCCGGAAGAATGAAGCCCCCAGCGGCATGGCCCGGGGCCCCCAGCCGGGTCCCCAGTGAGAGGGCCACGCCTTCCAGCAGCCCTGACTCGGGCCTTGGTTTTCCAGCGGACATTTTTGTCCAGAACTTGGTGCCCGATTGGCGAGGCGCAGACGGCAGCTTCTTCGGGATGTTCTCCATCTTCTTCCCCTCGGCCACAGGCATCCTGGCAGGGGCCAACATCTCCGGGGACCTCAAGGTGAGCCGCACCCCCACCCGTCCTGCTGCCTGGCCCTGTCCTCCCACGATCTCCCAGTGGGCACTGAACTTGGCACTGAGACCACGGGGCCAGAGCTTCTAAAATCCAGTCCAGTCCCGCTCAACTCAATCCAAGCCACTCCAAAGCAATGCCATTCACTGCATTCAATTCTGAGGTGGTTGGTTAACCCCAGCTACACGCTAGGCCTGGAGGGGCACCCCCAAAATGGGCTGGTTTCCTCACTAGCTCTTGGGACTCTCAGCCTAAAAGGAAGACTGACCCAGCTTGATTTTCCAGACCTCAGACCGGATCATGTCGTCTGTACTGCACTGCTGTCCTCCCAGGGCTCTCCGGCCTTAATGCCTGTAGGCTTCTGCTCAGACCCCAGGCCAAGACAGCCACCCCCATGACCCCACCCCAGCCCTGAGAATCTGCTCCACTGCCTTGTCCCCTTCTCCCTGGCTTTGCCACTGCTCTCTGGGACCCCCTACCCTAGTTTGTTTACCTCCCGAAGTTCTGTTCCTCTTTCAGATCACACCTCCCTCCTTACTTAATCTCTCCCAGCCCGTGGGTCAGAGTGGTGGTTCCCAGCATAACGGTGTCCGGCCACTGTCCTCCCTGCATGTGGATCACTGGGGCCTCCCGCTGTGTCCCTGTTCCCACCTAAAAGTCGCACACGTACGAGGCTCTCAGTGTGTGTTCGCTGAGTGACTAGGGGTGAAACGTAGTCAATGGAAGTGTGAGCGCAGACATACAAAGTGCTGTGAGGTGGTGGAGGAGAGACTGATGTCCGCAGAGGTTCTGGCAGAACCTGTGTGGGGAGGCGGGGCTGCAGCTGAGCTCTGAAGGACGAGAGCTGGTGGGGCCCTTGCTGGTGTGGAGATCAGAGCCGATGCTGTGCGAGTGGGTGGGATGGGGAGGAGCCCGGCTTAGTGCTCGGAACACTCACCCTCCGTCAGTAGCCGCCTGATGCATCCTCTCTATTTTCTTAAAGATTTTATTGTTGTGAGAGAGAGAGAAGGGGGAGGGCCCAGAGCAGTCTCCATAGTTGTGCATCATTAGTTGTGACATGGTTTCACTCCACACAGGTGGATGTGGGGCCGCGCAGGGTGGGAACCAAACTGGGGGCCTCCCACACGGGAGGGGAGAACCTTCGCCACTGAGCCATTCCAGCGGTTACTAGTTGCACTTCAGTTCAGCATGTGGGGTCTTGCACGGGCTGGGGCCAGAAATCAAACCCTAGACCTGGCAATTGCAAGGCAAGCGCTCGACTGCTGAGCTATCCCAGCATCCTCCGTGATGCATTTTCTTACATGAATTAATCATTGTGCATGGGAGACAATGTGGAACCCCAGGCCGGCTCTAACTGGATATGCCCAGAGGGTGCACAGTGTGGCCTGGAAATTGGAAAGCGGCCGTATTTTTCCGGCCCCCCTGTTTTCTGGGGAGCGGCCAGCAGAAGCCTGCTCCACCTGCCCTGAGGTCTCTGCAGGCTTGTGCTCAACTCGCCGGGTTCCCCTCGCAGCCCCGCTATAGATCATCGTAGCCTGCGGGTTTATCTGACGCTTCATCAAGCTTCTTAGGTTACAGCTGGCCCACGGTGCAGGCTAAGGGCCAGGCCGCTGTCTCGGAGCTGGGTGAGGGGGCACTTAGCTCTGTCCTACGTGCCCTCAAGCCTTAAAGGAGCCCATCCTGCCGGGTCTGCCCTCTGCCCCTTTGTGGGATGGCGTGTCCTCAGCAGCAGGGCAGCTCCTATTCATGGGCATTCTGTGCAAGTCCCTTAAAACATCTCCAGTCCTCAGCTTTCCAGCTGTAAAATGGGGCTAACATAGGCCCTGCTTCCCAGCACAGGGAGTAAAAATCCAACGCTCTAATTTAAGTCACGTGCTTAGGGCCAGTGCCCAGCACAGAGGACGTGCTAAGGACCGGTTGTCAAGGCCATTGCCATGTTTACCATGTGGCCAGCCCCGTGCCTCCTTCTTTACAAACGGTCCCCTTGGGGCAGCCACACAGCTCACGCCACCACCACCCTCGTGTGACAGAGGAGCCAGCCGGGCTTACACAGGCAGGCCCCTGGCCACACACAGAAGGCAGAATCCTCCAGAGCGGCGGTTCCCAGCCCTTTTCCACTGCGCACCCCTTTTAAACCCATTTCTATAAATTGTACCCCTTGTTGTTGTTGTTTTTTAAGATTTATTTATTGTTTTTGAGAGAGAGAGAGAGATACAGAGACAGAGAGAAGGGGGAAGGCCCAGAACAGTCTCTATAGTTGCATATCATTGGTTTTTCCACATAGTTTCACTCCACAGGTGGGCGCGGGGCTGCACAGGGCAGGAACTGGGCCGGGGTCTCACCCCAGTGAGAACTGAACTGGGGGAGCTCCCAGTTCAGCATGTGGGTCCACACGGACCGGGGCTGGGATTCGATCCTCGGTCCCCGGGGCTGCAAAGTGAGCGCTTAACCCACTGAGCCATCCCGGCTTCCCCTCCCCTTGTTTTTAAAACAGCCCTTTCTAAATACTGACACTTTTTTCAGTGCCTATCTTAATGCAAAATAGGGGAAATGAGGTAATAAGTTTGGAAAGGAAAATTTCTACACATAAAGTACAAAGCACCGATTTAATTTTACAATATTTGTAACACTGTTAAAGACTGTAACTGATTACTTTTTGTGCACCCCTGAACAGCTCAGCATGTACCCCAGGGGTACACGTACCACCACTTGGGAACCGATGATCTAGAGGATTCTGGAATAGGTTCCTAGAACAAAGTGGCCTCAACTTTGTCACAACGACACTACCACTCGACGGATATTTTCTCAGCACTTGCTTTATACCTGTGTCTTGTGGACACAGCAGTGAACAAAACCGACCGGGCTCTGGGCTCCGGGTGAAGTCTCAGTCCCGTGACCTTGGCGGTGTCCTGCCCTCCTTTGGGAGCCTCAGTTGCAAAGTTCCTTCCTCTCTGAGGGCCTGAGGTCAGGGATTGCTGCCTGGCCCCTAACCTCAGACAGGGAGACAGGGGCGGGGCCTGGAAGGACACCTAGAGGCTGCCTAACCCCCCCCCCCCGCCTTCCTCCCTCCCCCAGGACCCCGCTGTTGCCATCCCCAAGGGAACGCTCATGGCCATTTTCTGGACCACCGTCTCCTACTTGGCCATCTCAGCCACCATCGGTAAGTGGCCGGCCCAGAGGGGGCCCAGGGCGGGGTGCGGTTCCAACAGGAACTGCTGGGGACAAGGACTTGGCAACCCCAGGAAGTAGAGCTTCGACCTTATTTCAGGGACAACTTGGCTGTGACATCTTCATGGGGGGGAGGGATAATTTGTGGAAATGGGGGAGAATCAGACCAGGCTCCTCAGTTTCTTCGAGGGTGTAAAAATCCTATAGGACAAACCATGCTCCAAATATAGGAATAATAATAACAGTAATGATGATGATGATGATGATACTAGCAACTGACTTACCATACGCCCAGCCCTTTACTTGCCTTATCACGTTTACTTGGGGCTCTGTCATTTCACCATTTTATAGAGGAGAAAAAAAGGGCTCAGAGAGGTTCAGCGACCTGCCCAAGGTCACACAGCCACTGAGTAGTGGAGCCAGGCTCTGAACCCAGGCCTAGGCTGTTGCTTCTCACTGAGATCCTCAGAGGTGCTCTTGCTCCATAAGCTGCCCCCAGGTAGGCAAGGGAGGTGGCCCATGCCCCCCTTTCTCCTCAGGCTCCTGCGTGGTTCGCGATGCCTCAGGGGTCCTGAATGACACGGTGACCCCCGGCGTGGGCACCTGTGAGGGGCTGGCCTGCGGCTATGGCTGGAACTTCACCCAGTGCTCCCAGCAGCATAGCTGCCACTATGGCCTCATCAACTACTACCAGGTACACGCAGCCTGGGCCAGAAGTCTGCCCCACCGGACACACGGAGGGGCCGGCGGGGGGGGCGGGGGTGCAGGCTGGGGAAGGCTGGGCACCTGAGTCACGGACTTGGGGGAAAGAGGTTCTGGCTTGAGTGGGAGCTCAGAGGCCCAGTCCCTGCCTCAGTGGGCACTGGGATCCCTGGGTGACAGTTGAGGACCCCGACAGAGGTGCCAGGACCTGACCTTTGCCTGTAGAGGGGACTGAGGTGACCCAGGTGGGGGTTTTGAGCCCATTCCCCCCTCTGCGGGCCCCGGACCCCATGTCCCTGCAGACCATGAGCATGGTGTCTGGCCTGGCACCACTGATCACGGCTGGCATCTTCGGGGCCACCCTGTCCTCTGCCCTGGCCTGCCTCGTCTCCGCCGCCAAAGTCTTCCAGGTGAGGCTGCAGAAGTGGGGTTGGGTGGTGTCTAGGAGGCCCAGATGCAAAGGTCCCCAGGTGCCTGCCACAAAGGCCTGGGGTCTCCCAGGGACAGCTAGACGGGGCACACGGGGCTGGGGAGGGAGCTTCTGCAGGAAGCAGCCGCTTTCTGTGGGGTGCCCGAAGGGAGTCTGCGTTTAGCACCCACACTTCCGTGCACAGTCCCCCCACGGTCTGCATGTCCACCATCCCAGCTTCACCCCAGTGCCTCTGGCTCCTCTCATTCTGCCCTTTCACCGTCTTCCTGGGGAGGTGGGGAGGGCTGAAGCCAGGATCCAGATGGGGCAGCACCCTGCTGATGTCAGGGGGAGCACAGGGGCTGTGTCCAGACGGCTGCTGGGGAGGGGACAGGGCCCAGCCCGGGGATGAGCGCTGTGCCCTGGACCCGCAGTGCCTGTGCAAGGACCAGCTGTACCCGCTGATCGGCTTCTTCGGCAAGGGCTACGGCAAGAACCAGGAGCCGGTGCGGGGCTACCTGCTGGCCTACGCCATCGCTGTGGCCTTCATCATCATCGGTGAGAGCTGCGGGGTGGCAGCGGCCGCAGGGGCAGGGGCGCCACTCCTCTACCTCTGTCACCTCCTCACCCGGCACCCGGCCAGGCCTGGCCAGCAGTGGGCGCTCAGTGCATAGCTGAGTGGGTGAGGCTTTGGGAGGTCACGTGGTCCCTGCCCCCACCCCAGACGTGGTGAATGATCCGATTTTGCTGGGTGCTGCTTTCCTGTGTCCTGGCAGCGGGGGCCCCGCCCCCCACCCCCGGGTCTGAATTGGCCCCCAGGACACCTTTGGAGCACAGGACAGCTGACTGGCCCTTCCAAGGGAGCTGATGCACACAGTTGGATCAAGCTCCTGTAGGTGTTTAGACTAGACAGACCTCACTTCTCAGAGGTTGGGCTGACACAGCCCTTGCGCTTCGAGGTGGGGGAGGCCCGAGGAGACAGATCTCAGCGAATCAGTTAGTTAGATGACCTGTCCTGGCTTTGCGGTGTGCCAGCTGTGTGACCTTGGACAAATTGCTTCACCTCCCTGAGCCTATTTCCTCGTCTGCAAAATGGGAGCATTGGTGCATAATGGGTGTGTGCTGGATGGGCAGGAAGCGCGCACACACCCGTGCACACACATACGCATTCAGACTTGCATGCACTCATGTGTGCACACTCCCCAATGCTTCCTGATTACTTAGCCATTGAGGCAGAACTCACTAGGAGAAAGGGAGCTACTCCAAGTAAGGACAGTGGCCATGCACCCCTGGCCCCTGCTCCCCGTGCAGGAGAGGGGCAGGGTCGGCCGCTGGTGGTCCTGTGGTCCTGCCGCAGCCAAGTCCCTGATACTCAGGCCAGCGTCACCAATCCATGAGACCCAGCCTAGCAGTCTAGTCACTTCCACTCAAACACTGGACACTCCTGGATCCTGAAGCAGATGAGGAGGTGGAGGGAAACGCCTATCCAGGCCTGGTGTCCCCGGCCCACCTCTGCTTCTCACTGGCCCTGCCGTCCACCGCAACTCGGATCTGATGTCCTTGATCTCGGGGGTTCTGACTGGACTTCAGACCAAGGCCCACGCTCTCAGGGGGTCAGGGTTCTTGTGGCCATTCAGTGGAATCATGTACAGAGAGGAAGTGCTCATCTTGTTTGGGGGATCCCCCAGAAGCAGACCCTGAGATTCACAGCAGAAGCTTGTCTGGGGGTGGCAGGGCAGTGGCGGGGAGGGGACAGTGAGACAGGGAAGGGGATGGGCCTGTCTTGAGCGGGTTTCCACCGTGGTAGGAACTGTGATATGGTCTCAGGGTTTCAGATAAAAAGATAAAAATGCCCTGGGTCACATGGTACAATGTATTTCTTACTGTAATTTGTGGTCACAAAATAACAGTGACAGGCACTTTGTTGATCACCCATCGCCTGACGCTGTCTACTCATACTGCTGTTTGTCTTCTTAGAAGCCAGCAGTTTTTATAAAACATCTGTCCTTTGAGCTTCACAAAATGATGGATCCATTTCACAGAAGAGGAGGTTGAGAGACTCCCCAAGCCTCAGTGGCCTGTCTGGGGTCCCCTGTGAGGATGGTGCCAGGCCATGACCTCCCCAAATGGAGTTGCCTGCCTGACTGTCCTCTTTCTCCCTGGGTCCCTGAAGCCGAGCTCAACACCATTGCCCCCATCATCTCCAACTTCTTCCTGTGCTCCTACGCCCTCATCAACTTCAGCTGCTTCCACGCCTCCATCACCAACTCACCAGGTGAGCAGCCCCTCCCTGCTCCGCGGGCGGTGGCCCCAGGGCTGGGGTACCAGGGGAGTGGGTGTGAGGCATGGATGCAGGTGGACCGACCAAAGCCACCTCTCAAATCGAAACCAAGTAGAGGCCCCAGTTAGACGATAACAACAATAGTTGTCGTGGCTGTCCTGTGTCAAGCACTTACAATGTGCACTGTACAGGGTTCATGTACAGCTGAGAGTGCGGAGATTTTTCTAGTGCCTTCCTCCACCCGCTTTATAGGAGTCAGGAGTCTGAGTCCTCAGAGGCGGAAGGGAATTGCCCCAAGTCAAAGCCAGGGTTGCTGCAAGTCGCCCGTTGCACAACTCTAGGGGGTGCCACCCAAGATGCCACAGATTTGCATGTTCGTCATGATGCTTCTCTGGCAGATGGCAGTCAAGAGTCTTGAGCACTCTTTCTAACGTGCCCCAAATTACCAGTGGGCCGGTCACCAGGCTGCCTTTTCCGTAGACCATGGACCATGGTGCCCCCGAGTTGTGCGTGGAGCAGGGGGTCACTAGTGGAGGTCCTGGCGTGGCCAGCAGGCAGAATCCCGCCCTCCCCTCCTGCACCCCCTTGGCTCCGCATCAGTCACAGGAGACCACGCCATTGCTGACCTTGGACGTCTTGTGGCCACATTTGGCCAGAGCTGGCCGCCTCCTCTTTGATGTAACCTGTCAACATGGCAGAATGCCAGCCAAGGCGGGCACGCGGTCCTCCCAGAACCTCAGGCCCAGCCCCAGGAGGCAGGACGGGCAGGTGGGCATGGCTGGCATTGCTACCAAGGCCCTGCTGGGAGGAGGCTCCGGTGTGCTGAATGCGCCCACTGGCCTGTGTGCCCACACAGGGTGGAGACCCTCGTTTCGATACTACAGCAAGTGGGCGGCGCTGTTTGGGGCGGTCATCTCCGTGGTCATCATGTTCCTTCTCACCTGGTGGGCAGCGCTCATCGCCATCGGTGTGGTCCTCTTCCTCCTGCTCTACGTGATCTACAAGAAGCCAGGTGTGCGGGTGCAGGTGCCCCCGTCTCCCCTGCGGCCGCCGACCAGGCCGACCTGCCCTCCGGCCCAGCCAAGGGGCCTGCACCAGGCTCTGCTCTCAAAGGCCCCGCTCTGGCCCCCAGGCTCGTCCCTCCCTGTAGGGCAAGGAGCCTGTGGGAAGGCACCCACTCAGAGCCCACATCTGCACTGTAGACCGCTCCCTGGGCACCTGGGTCCCTGAAATTACCTGCCCAGGTCTAGCCTCCTGAGAGTGGCCGGCCTGCTGTGTGCACACCTGGGCCCGTGGGCTGGCTGATGGAAGGACAGGTGGACGAAACACGGACACATGGGCAGGGTGTCTACATGCACACAGGCAAGGATGCGGGGGTGGTGCGATCTGGGGACAGGATGTAGAACCCCAGGGAAGCCTAGACTTCTGCCTTTGAACCTGGCCTTCCAGGTCCTTGCAAGGTCTGGTTTGTCAAGGAGAGACGTGTTCTGCAGAGTTTCACCCCTTGATGTACAGCTTTTAAATATGCAGCCCTCTGGCATGTTAGGAACAGATGGGCAGGCTGTCCGCCCGCCCCCGGGGTGCTTGGTTCCTTAAGACGGCTGATACCCCTTCCCCCGGCATATCTGGCTGCCCCCCCGTGATTCCGAATCTTGCATCCCACACCCCACTCCCAGAGGTGAACTGGGGCTCCTCGGTGCAGGCCGGCTCCTACAACCTGGCCCTGAGCTACTCGGCAAGCCTCAACGAAGTGGAGGACCACGTCAAGAACTACCGGTGAGCGCCGCCTCGGGAGGTCGCCTGACGTGGGCAGACCCATGGTGGCCACACCCCTCCCCCCACGCGGGGAAGGGACAGGTGCAGGAGCTCCGCCTGGCCGTCAGGGAACCAGGGTTGACACTGCCCCATGGGGACCCAGCAAGTCCAACAAGCTCTCTGTCCCTCCGTTTCCACAGCAGAATCTGTTCTGTGGAACGCAAAGGGCTTCCAGGGGCCGCTCTGGGGTTGCAATTGCGACCACAGGTATTTGTGAGGTGCCTGTGACGAGCCTGTCCCGGGCACTCTTCGAAGCTGGCTCCCACCTCAGTGAGCACTGTGTGCCCAGGGCCCCCCGTCCCGCCAGATTGCAACGCTGATTGTCGACCAGATCTAGCCACGTGTTATGGCACAACGTGCCTCACACAGTCTTACCACAACCCTGTGAGGCATAGGAAATTTCAAACCCCAGTCACAGCTGAGAACACTGAAGCACAGAGAGGTTAAGCAACTGGCCCAGGTCACACAGTCACAGCTGAGAACACTGAAGCACAGAGAGGTTAAGCAACTGGCCCAGGTCACACAGCTGTGAGTGGCCAATTCTGTCTGGCTGCACCTGAGTGTGGTAGTGGCCCTTGATCCTCAGAGGCTGAGCCAGCCACCCAGGTGAGCTCATAAGCGATGGGCCTCCCCACTCCCCGTCTTTATTCTTCCTACCACCATGCTGGGCTGGGCAGGGCCAGGTCACCAGGTAGGGCAGCAAGAAGGGTGTTTTGCCCAAGTGGAGCATTTGGCGGCCTGAGCAGACAGGACAAGGGAGGTCAGTGTGGTGGCCACCAGGAGAGCTGGATTGGCCCCCAGGTCGCCCTTGAGACACTTTGGGGAAGATGAGGCTCAACGTGTGCAGGCTCCTGCTGGCGGCCACACAGTGTGTCACCTGTCGAAGAGGGGAGGCCCAGCAGGTGACGGAAACCGTGGGGTGCCTGCGTCGGCTCTGACTGGATGGCTCATGCCATTTTTTCTTTCCCTCCTCAGTCCCCAGTGCCTGGTGCTCACGGGACCCCCCAACTTCCGCCCAGCCCTGGTGGACTTCGTGGGCACCTTCACCCGCAACCTCAGCCTGATGATCTGTGGGCACGTGCTCATTGTGAGTGCCCCCTGGAGGTGGGGCAGGGCTGGACCCCGACAGGAGCCTTGGTGAGAGATGTCCACTCATGCAGACACCCCTCCCTCCCCCCTTCTATCCTTCTCCTCCCCTAACTCCGTAAAGGACAGCGGGTGCTGCTGAGCCCGTGGGGCAGCCTCCAGGGCAGGAGGGAGGCTGAGTCTCGGGCCAGAGGACACGGGCAGCCTCTGATGTCACCTGCCCCCACCCACCCACAGGGACCCCGCAAGCAGAGGATGCCTGAGCTTCGGCTCATCGCCAATGGCCACACCAAGTGGCTGAGCAAGAGGCAGATCAAGGCCTTTTACTCGGATGTCATCGCTGAGGACCTCCGCAGCGGGGTCCAGATTCTCATGCAGGTTTGCGGCTTCCCCCAGGCCTTGCTACTGGGTGGGACAACCTGGGACGCTGGACATCCTGAGAGGCTAGCAGAAGCCCTTTTTTGCTGCAACACCAGTCTCACCTTTCTTGCCTCCCCAGAAGCGCTGCTTCCGGCACGTTCTCAGAGCTCCCGGGAGCTGGGAAAGTGACTTGGAAGCGCATGCGGGCTCTGCGACCTTGAGCACATCTTGTTTGTCTGTTTTTCTTTTTTTTTAAGACATAATTTATAGACAGCAAAGTGAAAAATATCAAGCATATGGTTTGATAAGTGTTTATATACACACATACCACTCAATGGGATGGGCCCATACTCTGATCAAGTTCTAGAACATTCTACCAGGCAATTCATTTTATTGCTCAGATTTTTCTTCTTTTTTTTTTTTTTAAAGATTTATTTTATTGTTTTTGACAGAAAGAGACAGAGAGAGAGACAGAGAGAAGAGGGAGGGCCCAGAGCAGTCTCCATAGTTGCATGTCATTAGTTGTCCACATAGTTTCATTCCATAGGTGGGTGCGGGGCTGCGCAGGGTGGGAGCCAAACAGGGGCCCTCCCACATGGAAAGCTCTCTTCAGCGGGAACCAAACTGCATGGGAAGCACACCCCAGTTCAGCATATGGGTTCACATAGGCTGGGGTCAAGACTCAATCCTCAGACCCTGGAGCTGCAATGCAAGAACTCAACCAGCTAAGCCATCCCAGCTTCCCCCTGCTCATTTTTTTCATCTGTGAAATGGAATGCATGGATTAAATAACAATGGTTAATTCTGAATTAACATACGGGATTCCTTTTTAACAGTTCTAAATATTTCTCAAAATTTAAAAAAGAAGAGCCTACAGGGTCTCCTTTTGGGGTTATAAAAAGTATTTTGGGAGTAAATAGAGGTGATGGTTACACAACATTGTGAATATAATAAATACCACTGAATCATATACTTTAAACTGATTAATTTTATGTGAATTTCTTTTTCTTTTTCTTTTCTTTTTTTTTGACAGAAAGAGGGAGAGTTACAGAGACAGAGAGAGAACTGAACTAGGGGCACTCCCCAGTTCAGCATGTGGGTCCACACAGGCCGGAGCCAGGATTCGATCCTCGGTCCTTGGGGCTTCAAAGCGAGAGCTTAACCGGCTGAGCCATCCCGGCTTTCCCTCTTTTTTTTTTTTTTAAGATTTATTTTATTGTTTGAGAGAAGATGAGAGAGAGACAGAGAGAAGGTGGGAGGGCCCAGAACAGTCTCCAGGGTTGTATGTCATTAGTTGTGACATAGTTTCATTTCACACAAGTGGATGTGGGGCTGCGAGGGGTAGGGACCGAACCGGGGGCAGTTCAGCATGTGGGTTTGCAGGAACCGGGGTCGGAATTCGATCCCCAGACCTCGCAGTTGCAAGGCAAGTGCTCAACCTGCTGCGCTATCCTGGCATCCCCCCGAATTTCACCTCAAAACATTTTTAAAAATTTAAAACATTAAACAAAGACAGAACTATCAAAGACGTATGGATTAGATGACCTGGGAATATTCCAAGCTTGGCTCCCAAATTCAAGTCCCTTGTTGTGCGAAATAATTCACGAGAGAAACAGGAGCTGGGAGAATCCAGAACGAATGAGGCCGTCCAGGCGTGGGCCGCGGCGTGGAGAGGCCACAGGGTCTGACTTCGGCTGTAGCTTCGCTTTTCTCCTGGGTGTGTCCACACTGACCGGACCCTGAAGTGGGGGATGTGTTTCCTGAGCCCTTAGCACACGTTGGAGAGGGCAGCGGGGCTGAGACAGAGTCCCACCCTGTCTCAGTCACAGAACAAGGCCGCCTGGAGGTGTGAGGCCTGACCCCTCACCTCACCCCCCCGCCCCCCCCGGCAGGCTGCGGGTCTTGGGAGAATGAAGCCCAATATTCTGGTGGTCGGGTTCAAGAAGAACTGGCAGTCTGCCCACCCGGCCACGGTGGAGGATTATATCGGCATTCTGCAGTGAGTGTGGGCATGAGGGGTGAGGGGGGCGGGGCCTGGGCTCTGTGCACGTGGGCCTGTGGGGTTTCCTGGGCCTTGGGAAGGGAAGGAGAAGCAGTAGGTGCCATAGGAAGCTGAGTCGCGGGCTCAAAGCTGAGGAAGAAACAAATAGACTGAGGGTTCCCCACCCTGACCTATGGGTTGTGGACACCAAGATCAGCAGGGATCAGGCAGGCAGGTAACGAAGAGCAAAGGGGCCTATGTATGGGGCAATAGGGAGCAGCGGGGACTGTGGCAAATTGCAGGGAGCAGCTATTTCTTGGCTGTAGCCAACTGTGTGCAGTATTGCCAGATCTGGTTTTTCAGAGAAGTTGGGAATATGGGCTCTGAGGGAAAACCCTGTGCCCTCCGGTGGGCTGCCCCAGACCTGCAGCCGCCCGCTTGGGAGTGCTGCGTGGGAGGAGCAACCAGGGCTCTGGAGAGGCGAGAAGTGTGGGGAGTGGGGCCACAGGACGAACTCCCGGGGGTTTCAGGGTTCACTTCCAAGCCTGTCTCCTTTCCAGAAAAGGCATGTCTGAGTTGCCTGACTGCATTGATGTGATACCGAGAGGCAGGGTGCTATTGTGTTTAAAGGACACGAGCTGAGTGTTGGGAACCTGGAACCTGCTTCTCGGTCCCCTGGGAGCCAGCCGTGTGACCCTGAGCAGAACCTCTCAGCTGCCTCTAACAGAATGACAGCAGGAGGCGACAGCACTTGCTGTCCACCCCCACAGCTCCCACATTCCAAGGCTCCCACATGCCAGGGCCTAAAAGGCCCTTGTCCCAGCGATCTGTAACTGAAGTGTCCGGAAAGCACGATGCATAGCCTGTTAGATCAGCCCGATGGAGCGCTCTCGGGCACTGGGTCACCGGGCAGTAAATACACTTCTGGGGCCGGTCTTCTAGACCAAACTTGTCCAACCCTGTGGGCCGCATGTGGCCTGGGACGGCCTTGAATGTGACCCAAATTCATAACAGATTCCTAAGTTTTATGAAAACATCGTGAGATTTTTTTTGCGATCTATATTTTTAGCGCATCAGCTATTGTTAGTGTAGTGTACGTGTGGCCCTAGACATTTCTTCTTCCCATGTGGCCCAGAGAAGCCAGAAGGTTGGACAGGCCTGTTCTAGACGTTCCTTATAGACAACGTTCTGCTGCCTACTTGAGCGAGGCCGCTGCTGTGTGCGTGCCTGCCCTTGGGCCCAGTCTACAGTCTCAGCTATTTAATTCTAATCCCAGCTGGCCACTTAGTGTGTGGTCATAGGCAAATCATACCCCCATACTCAGATTTTGTGTCTATGAAGTGGGGATAATAACCCACCTCCCCACCTCTGGTGGCAGAGTTGTGAAGATTGTCCACATGTAGCAGGAGGACAGGGCCGAGCTCAAAGACTGGCCTGACTCAGTTTCCCCCTGAGTGCAGGGTCACCGGAACCCACAGTACCATGGACTGCAAGACAGAAGGGCCCTGGGGACTGTGCAGTTCTGCCTGCACATTTCACAGATGGGGAGACTGAGGCCCAGAGAGGAGAAAGGGATGGTGGGGGAGGCAGGGGCAGCTCTAGACATCTGTGCTCCTGGGGGCAGGGGCTGGGGGCGGGGGTGGGGAGGAGCCTGACCCCCCATCCTCTTTCCAGCGATGCTTTTGATTTCAACTACGGTGTGTGTGTCATGAGGATGCGTGAGGGGCTCAACATCTCGGAGGTGATGCAGGCACACAGTGAGTACGCATCCCCACTTGCTCAGCACTGCTGTAAAAAACCGGAACGGGATCCCAGAAAGTTCTAGATTCCCAACTTATTTTTCAGTGATAGAGGGAAGAGAAGGGAAAATGAGTGAGGAATGAAAGGTCCCAGACTCGGAGAAAGTCAGCTTTTGACGGCCCCCTGAGAGCTCAGCAGGTTTCTAAGTGGAGAAACTGAGGCCCAGAAAGGGGGAGTGACCAGTTCAAGGTCATGCTTCCAACCAGTGGGCAGAACTGGAACTCAGAGCTTCCGGAATCACATTCGGTGCTTTTGTAACCAGACGGGATAAGGAGGTTCTAACAGAGGGGGCAAAGGGAAGGAGGGGAGGGGAGCAGGCCCACATGAAGACCCGGGTGTGAAAACACACAGCTGCCCCTCTCTTGCAGTTAACCCCGTGTTTGACCCGGCGGAGGACGGCAAGGAAGCCAGCGCCAACCGGGCCAGGCCGTCTGTCTCAGGCACATGTCAGTCTCGACCCCACTCAGAGGCTCGGGCCCCGTGGGAACCTGGGCAAGGGCAGAGGGCGACCGAGACCCCTGGGGTCGGGTAACTGTGGGGGTGAGGTGGTGGCTTGGGCAGGATTAAAGGCTGCAGCCCTGCTGGGGAGTTCTGAGCCTGGGCATAGTGGGGACCTGCCCAGGCAGCTTTGGGGTCTGTGTCCCAACCCCTTTGGCCAAGCTCAACTGTTAGGGGAGGGGCAGGGTTCTCCTTCAGTGTGTTCCCCCAAAGTTCTGAGAGGCAGGGGAACCCACAGTGCAGGAGCTGGGAGCAGCCTGCGTGAGGGGCCATGTGAGGGTGCACAGCCCGAGGGGCAGTGAGCCCCCTCACAGGGCAGATGGCATTTGAATGTGCCCTGCTCCGAGGTGACCTGCCCCTCTGCTCCCCCAGTGGACCCCGAGGCCCTGGTGCGGGAGGAGCAGGCGAGCACCATCTTCCAGGCGGAGCAGGGCAAGAAAACCATTGACATCTACTGGCTGTTCGACGACGGAGGTCAGGCCCCCTCACACACCGGCTGCCCCCCCAGCCCTCTTCCTCCGTGACTCTGTCTCTCAGCCTTCCCTTCCCAGAGGCTCTCGACAAGGCCTCTGGTGGGACCTCAGAGCCCCGCAAATGGCATAGGGGCCCCTTGGTCCCCCACTGGGCTTGGGGGAGCCTGGCTGGGCCCCTCTGTTGGCCTCCAGTTGTTCAGATGTACAATGGGGACTTTAGGGCAGGAGCCGTGGTCACCACGACATGGACCCTTCAGACTGGACGGGCCTGAGAGGTCACAGCACATGACATAAGCAGACATGGGCCCATGCACAAGAGAGCTTAGAAATATTCTTCACTTCCCAAAGGAATGCACTCTCCCATTTTCTCTTAAGACATATGACTCTCAGCTTTATTGTTCCCACTTCGGAGAGAATCCTAAACAGAGAAAAGGTTTCCATCCTATGAATGACAGCTAACGTGCCTGGACTCTTACTAGTAATATTTCTATGCTTGACACTAAGTGCTCTGCATGGATTCACCTAACGCAATCCTCAGGTAGGAACTAGTACTAACCCCCTTTACAAATGAGGAAACTGAGGCACAGAGTGGTGAAGTAAGTTGTCCAGAGTTACGCAGTCGTAAGTGACAGCTGGTCCTGGGTCCTGGATAAAGAAAGATGACAAGGAGGGACAAGGGCTCCCACCCCCTGCTCAAATTTCAATCCTCAAGAAATGCCAGAGATGCTGATTTTCATGTGAAATCCCCCAATTATGGAGTGCTGGCTCGCTTCTTTAAAAACACCACACAGGCCCACTACACCCTGGCCCACAGAGCTCTGCAGGCCCCTCTGGTTTAGTCAGCGTGCTCATTATACAGATGGGTAAACTGAGGTCTGGAGAGGGGAGCGGGGAGAACCCAGAGAGTGCTCCACCCTCTGGATTCATCCACACCTTCCTCGCCAGGCCTCACCCTCCTCATCCCCTACCTCCTGCACCGCAAGAAGCGGTGGAGCAAATGCAGGATCCGGGTATTCGTCGGGGGCCAGATCAACAGGATGGACCAGGAGAGGAAGGCGTAAGTGAGGTGCACCCGGGGGGACCAGGGTCACCCCAGCTGCCTGCACCACCCCCGTCACCGGGGCTCGGCTCTGTCCAGGTCATCGCAGTGGTGAGGGAGCTCCGGGCAGGAGCAGGTTTCGCTCTGTTTCAGAAGTTGTTTTGGTGCCTTGACCCCCCACCCCACCCACCCACCCGCAAAGTGGGTGCAGATGCCCCAGTCCCACCCATGACAGGGAGGGGTGTTAAATTTAAAACCACAAATCTGCTCACAGAGAACCTGTGTGACATGAAGGGTAAGGAAGACCCTTCCTCCTGAGAAATGAAGCAGAGCTTAGAATCCTTGGGGCAACGTCCCCCCTAAGCTTCGGTTATTTCCCCCCAAGCTGGGGTTAATGTCCCCCCAAGCTGGGGTTAATGCCCCCCACCCCAAGCTGGGGTTGCCATCCCTGGTGAGACAAGAGGTGACTTCAGTGGCCAGGAGATGGGGCAGCAGATTCCACCGCATACGCGACTTTTAATGTTCTGTGGAAGGCTCTCTGTAGCAGGGCATGTACTCAGGAACCCACGCTAATCTCCTATTTAAACAAGAGAAGGTGGGCCTGGCTGGGGGCATGGCAGGTGACAGCATTTGGCCAGAATTTAGTGACGTTTTGGTTTGTTTCCTTGGGTTTTATTGGTCACCTCTTTCTGGCAAGAGATGTTGGTTTTCTGTTTAAAGTTGTGACCTGGAGTTTCCTTCTGAGATCTATCTTCAGCAAGAATGTGAGTCAATCTGAGCTGAAAAGGAAGCAAATGGTAAGACAAGTACACAGCTGCGGAGGTGGCAGGAATCAGGCAGGTGGCAGGCACCTGTGTGCTTAGACTTGGGCAACTGTTGCTTTAGCAAAAGGTCAAGTGAGGTCTAAGGAGGTAGGAGGGAGGTCTGCTCGCAGGGTCAGACAGATTGGGGAAGATGGAATAACCATCCACGGTGGTGCCATTAATTAGCCAAGAGAAAAAACTTTGCCCGGCCTCTAGTCAGGACCCCATGGCCTGTGCCACCCTAGTTCTATGCCAGGACCACATGCCCACGACGCCCTCAGGCACCCCCTGCACGAGTGAAGGACGACCCAGCAACCCCATCTCTTGTGCTCACCCCGCTGGGAACGTCTCCACCAGGAGCCCCGTCTCAGCACTGCCCAGGAAGGGGCGCTGGGGGGAAGCAGCAGCTGGCTCCTCTGTGATCTGCCGGCTGCAAATCGGCCTCAGCAAGCATTCCAGCTCCAATGGAAGCAACACCTTTAGTTTGGCTCAAGGTCATGGCACTGTGGGGCCACGAGGCTGTCCACCATGTGCAGGCTGTGAAAGCTCTTCCGCATCCCAACTCTCTTGACCGGGCCACGCCCTCTGCCCTCCTCACACCCTGGAAACCGGGCCTGCCACCCCTGTGATGCACACCAGGCCACCTGCCCACGGCCCTGCTTCCCTAATGTCCCTCCCAAGTCAAGGATCAGCAGTGGCTTGACAGGGGGGCTCCAGCCTGGTCCTCCCCCTCCCCCAACCCCTCACTGCTCCGCCTGTGCCCCTTGTGCCCCATGCATTTGCTCATTTGGACTTCCCTCCTCCCTGCCCAGAACTGGGGTATCCCCAAAGCCACGTCCCCCTCAGGGATTCTGACACACGGAGGGAGTAGAGCCAAGGCAGGTGTATCGTTTACAAGGCTCCTTGGGTGATTCCAATGTGAACACCCCTGCCCCACCCTCTTTGGCCGGTGACAATCTTACCCGCGATGCACCGTCCGGTCAAATGGCCACCTCCTCTGTGAAGCCTTCCTCGACTGCTGCAGACACAGTTGGCATTTCCTCCCCTGGTGGATGCAAAGTCAGCGCCGTCTGGCTCGCTGCTGCTGGTTCTGCACCTGGTGCACATGCGCCGTCCTTGTGTGGCCACGTGAAGTCCCACAGTTCCTCTTCCCAGCCCTCAGGCCCTTGCTTCTCAAAGTGTGGTCCGTGGGCAGCAGCATTGCATCACCTGGGAGCTGGTCAGAAATGCAGAAGCACAGGCCCCGCCCCAGACCAGCTGAATCAGCATCTGCATTGTAACAAGATCAGACGTGTAGACACATTAAAAGGGGAGGTGGGTCAGTACAGAGATAGGCCCAGAAACGGGGGAAGTACGAGTCAGCCACATTTGCATGTCACTTGTCACCAGCTGTCACACCTTGTATTCCTCCCAAGGTTAGAATGCAAATTCCATGAGGGCAGGATGCGATTGGTTTTGCTCACTGCTATAAACATTAATTGAATGAATGAATGTATTTTTTTTTAAATCTCCACGTCCAGGATCATTTCTCTGCTGAGCAAGTTCCGACTGGGATTCCACGAAGTTCACGTCCTTCCGGACATCAACCAGAAGCCTCGGGCTGAGCAGTGAGTTCCCTGTACGGGGGGTTCTGGACAGAAGGGCCAGCAATATGCCCGGCGCCCGTTTCTCTCTGGTGAGCTGAGGGCAGAGGCACCGTCCCTGCCGCCGCCAGGACGAAAGAGGAAGGGTCGGACTTGGCAGCCGTTTATTTTCGTGTCTGTGTGTTTTCCTTTGCGTAGCAGTGCTGGTCTTTGCCAGAACTGCCCCTGGGCCTCAGGCTGATGAAAGCTGACACTGATGCTCTTCTTAGCCCAGGTGTTTTGAAGCTCTTACTGGTAAAGGTCATGGCTGTTCTGCCCCTTGAGTAAAGGCCGATGTTTCATCCACAAAGGACCCACCCCACCCCCAAACACACACACAGACCTGGTGGTCAAAGGTGTCTCCAGCTACATAGTTCACAAGCCCAGGCTGCTGGCTACTCATAAAAGGCTGATTTTATCTCCAAAGGTGACTGGTTTTCTACATTTTCTCCACCCCCCAGAGTGTTTCATAAAGCAGTGGTTCTCTAACCTTCGCATGCGCCCAAACCACCTGGAGGCCTGTGAAACACGGTTTGCTGGGACCCACCCCCAGGATTCTGAGTCAGTAGGTCTGGGGCGGGGCCTGAGAACCTGCATTTCTAACAAACTCTCAATGCGGCTCCAGGCACCCCACTTTGGGAACCACTCACTGTCTTAGAGATGATCCATGTGAAGTGCTTAAAACAGTGCCCAGGCCAGAGTCAGTGTTCCACAAACGCTGGATTTGTGCCTTTGACCTACTCGCATGGCTTATGAGCCCTGCATCTTGACTTTCCTGTGCAAACTGCCTGCCTCACCAGCATTGCCTAATTTAAGCTCCTCAAAAAGGAGTGTGACTGGCCCAGCGTGTCCCTTCCTTCAAGGCCAAAGTAGAGGTTCCTCGAAAGCTTATTTCTTGGCTACTGTTGGTCCAGCTGGCGGTGGGCAGGTGTGGCAGAGTCACATGCTCCAAAACAGATGGCAGGCGGGCACCTCCGATAGCTCCTCCCATAGCAGGGGCAGTCCTCTACTGGAGCCAATGGAAGGTGCCAAGGCCCTGGGGCAGGAGCAGGCAGCTGCAGCCCCTATGTTAACACACTGGTGTTTGGAGAAGGGAAAATGTTGAATGGTCTCCACAAAAACTCCCCTGCTCCCCCCATGCAAAGGCAGCGTGCAGACTTTAAGCAAAGCCTGGGGTGACCTATAGCAAGGCTCAGTCGTGAGGTCAGAAGGGATTACGTAGTTTCCTCATGATTCAATTTCAGATTCTTAACATAAGATGCTTACAATACCATTTGCTTGATGTTAATCCGTGTATGAGGTTTTCCAGGACTCTATCTTCTCCATAAAGTACCGTATTTTCTGGCGTATAAGACGACCAGGCGTATAAGACGACCCCCTAATTTTACAGTTAAAACAGGTTTAGGCCTATATTCGCTGTATAAGACTAAGGTCTGCCCTGGTCTCAGCCCTTCTCTCTTATATCTCCATTACCTGGAGAGGGAAGAAAGGCAAGATGGGAAGAAAGGCCTGATCTAATGGGGGTGGATATGTTGCCTCCTGTTTGCTCAGGGCTGTGCTTGGAGCTGCAAGGCTGGGAAATTAGCAGGCCTGCCCTGCAGGGTTTACTGGGCTCTGAGCAGCCCGGAGGATGGCAGGAGCTGTCAGAATGCTGCCGAGATCACCAGGATGCAGAGAACAGGGTGTTGCCTCTTGGTGGAGCAGCAGAGCTTTGAGAGACCATAGAGATGGAGGAAGACCTCCCGGGTGGCGGGGACAGAGAGTGAGCATGCATCTCCCCTCTTTCCAGTCCCCTCCTCTGCCCTGGCGTCTGCCTTCACTTCCTGGACCGTTTCTCCCCTCCCTTTCGAAACTTCCCCAAAGAGATGACGCCCTGTGTCCTCACCTCCTCCCCAGCCCTCCTGCTCCGGCTGAGTCCAGTCTGGCTCCACCCAACTCCTCCGCCACGGAGTCACTTACCACGTGGTCCGTGACCTCTGTACCGCCACAGCCACAGAGCAACTCTGTCCTCAGCCCTCTGCCTTGCAGCTGCATTGATGCAGCCTGCCTTCCTGGGAACCAGTTCTGTTGGCTCCCACTGGTTCTGTTGGACCTTGTGGTCTTTCTGTTTCCTTTGCTGCCCCTTCCATGTGGACCTGACTGACACTTGATGGCATCCTTGGTGTTCAGCCCTGGACCCTCTTCTCTTCACTTCATCTGAATGCCGACCAGTCTGAGTTTCTGTCTTTAATAATGGAAGTCAGATCACACAGAACAGCCTCCAACAGCGTCCTGCCTCATGGGGCCCCTCGCACCTGTCTGTGCCGGCCTCAGCTGGCTCTCCGCAGTACTCACCTCACTCCGGCCGGGCTCCTCTGCTGTCTGTCCTCAAGCCCCCCCCGGGCACACTCCTGCTCAGGGCCTCTGCACCTTCCCTTCTGTTTTCCACCCCCCTGCCCTGTGCACAACTGGTTCTGATTCTGTTTACCACCCAGCACAGCGTGAGCTCCATGAGGACAGGGGCGTTGTTGGGTTTGGTCACTGCTATGTCGCCCCAAGCCCAGCCCAGCAGAGCACTCAGGGAATAGCTGGGGAGGGGGGTCCCAGGTCAGTGGTCATGGTCGTGTCATGCAATTCGCATCAGGGCTGAGTTCAGCACAGAAGCTACTTTAACATCAATGGCAGCATCAGAATGGGTTTCAGCCTAAAGAGTATGTATGTCCCTGCGTCACCCACCTCCACCTCGCTCCAGGGACCTGGCTCCCCGGGCCTCACCTGTTCTCTCTGTTCCCAGCACCAAGAGGTTTGAGGACATGATTGCGCCCTTCCGCCTGAATGATGGCTTCAAGGACGAGGCCACAGTCACGGAGATGAGGCGGGACTGCCCCTGGAAGATCTCGGATGAGGAGATTAACAAGAACAGAGTCAAGGTACAGAGGGGAGCAGGGCCTTGCCAGGGAGGGCTGGGGGCCGGTGCTGTCCTGCACCAGGGCCCGGTGCTCATCTGTCCTGCGCTTCCTTACTGCCCTGCTCTTGACCCTCAGCCCTGCCCCGCCCCCTCACACCCTGCTCTTGAGGTATCCTCCAGCCACAAGCGCTCAGCATGATGGGTAACCAGTTTGGGGTCGTGGGACTCAGAGCCCGGTCCTCCTGCCCACTTTGAGTCACCCTGGCCGGGACCATGGGCTGCCTGAGACCTTCTCCCTCTGTTCCGCGCTGCCTCTGTGCCCGAGGGAAGGGACTCATGAGACAATGGGGAAGGCCAGGGTAGAATTTGCCCCCCAAAGCTGCCTGTCCTTC
The DNA here is from genome assembly GCA_004027555.1 of Craseonycteris thonglongyai. Lineage (NCBI taxonomy): Eukaryota > Metazoa > Chordata > Mammalia > Chiroptera > Craseonycteridae > Craseonycteris > Craseonycteris thonglongyai. Next base: position 87,813 of record PVKE010000794.1, read on the forward strand.
GCCCCTTAGCCTGTAGACCCCACCCCCTTCCCAGACAGCGTCTCAGGACTGGGATGAGGAGGGCGGAGGGACTGTGGTGGCTGCCATGGTCATTTTGAGGTGGGGAGAGCAGTTAGGGCCAGGGGGTCGCAGTTCTGTTCTCTTCGTGCCCCCAGGTCAATGGTTCTCAGGGTGGCGGGCAGTTTTGCCCCTAGAGGACATTTGGCAACCCCTGGAGACAACTTTTGGTTGTCACTGCTGAGGGGTGGGATTGCTACTGTCACTTTGTGAGTAGAGGTCTGGGATGCTGCTAAACAACCTACAGCCCACAGGATGGTTCCCACAGCGAAGTGTGAGGTCGGAAGCTCTGATCGACCCTAATGCACTTGCCCTTAGTTTTCATCCTCCCAGATGAGGTGTCTGCGCGCTACCAGACCCTGCGCGTCACTCATTTCTGAACGCTCTGGACACAGGCTTTGGGTGGGCGGGGTGTCACCCCTGCAGCCCAATCCCACACAAGCTCTGGGGAACTCCCTGATCTGTCAGCCTCGAGGCCCTGCCCCGATGGGCACACGGCTGCCGGCTCCTTGGGAAAAGCTGAATAAAGCATCGTGTGGGAAGAAGGCTGTTGTCTACCCTGTAATTGGGGAGGAGGGGAGTCTGTCGCACCTCTGCCTGAGCCCACCAGCCCACCCCCCTATCAAGGGCCACGCAGGCCAGGCAACGCGCTCTGCGCTTGGGCAGAGGCTGCCTCCCTCCAGCTTCCTGAAATCCCCCCGGGATGGGGGTATGTCATCACACTCATTTTACGGGTGAAGACAGTGGAGCTCGGGGAGTCAGGTTCCCTCTTGTGAACTCTCAGCTCTCCCAGCACCGGAAGGGGCTCGGTCCCTCCCCCCGCCCCGCACTGTCCTGCTGGTCAAGGTAACAAGGTCAGGCCAGGAAGAGCCAAAGAGGGCTTCCCAAGGATGTGAGCTTGGCACTCCGTTACCGTGAGGGTCCCCTTCCTTCTCGGAGGCAGGAGAGGCCATAGTAATTTAGAGGACACGATGCATACATCCTGCTTGGAATGTCAAAAGAGGCCCCTGGGCTTGGTGGGGATTGTTCCCAAGGATGTGGGAAGTGACCACATGGTTTTTCCTTGCCCAGTCCCTGCGGCAGGTGAGGCTGAACGAGATCCTGTTGGATTATTCCCGAGACGCTGCTCTTGTTGTCATGTAAGTAGCACCTGTGCGAGGAGAAGCCGATCCCTGGGGCCAAGGGTGTCAGCTCTGGGAAGTGGGGGACCCCAGCTGGGGACCCGCGCCTTCTCCTGTGAGACAGAAAGGCCCAAAGCCCTGGTCAGCACCCCTGATGGCTTGTCAGCATGTCTCGGGGCCTGTGTCTGCCTCACGGCCTCACCTGAGTGCTGTTAAACGAAAATGTGAACTTCCACGCCTGGAAGCCCTTTTAAAAAGCAAGGGCTTACTGGGCCTTTACTAGCAAAAAAAAAAAAAAGGCCAGATCCTGGGGCCGTGCGTTTAGACAAACCACCCAGTGGGAAAGCCAGCATGTCCGGGGCCTAGAGTTGTTGACTGTTTTTATCCACCCAGATCTACACTGTTTTGAAAGAATTCACACTGGCTATAGACAGAGTGTGACAGAGGGTGAAGCAGGGCTCAGAGTCTAGGAAGAAGCGTTGTTCCTGTGGTTGGCTCTGGACAGCGGATTGGAGAGTTCATCTGCCAATGAGCAGAGGCCCCTGGGGTTTGGTGGTGCCTGGCTGTCCCTTCTTTTAGATAAATGTGGAACTGGCCTCCTGGAAGCTAATCCAAAATTCCAGCATGCACTCTGGAGTGGGAGCAGTCTTTGGTTGGCTTTACCCTGTAGTTGTTCACTGATTGGCCCCTTCTTGCTTCTCCCCTTGACCCTCTGGTGTCATTTCACTGAGGACATCTTAGAATTTTTTCCTTACCGGTGCAGCTGGCAGAAGTGTAGGGCTCCTGGGGTCCCAGGCCTCATCGATGCCCCCCACCGCGGCTTTCCCCTCATTTGTCACTTGTTCCTGCCAAACTCGGCTTTGCAAAGGGGACGCAGTTCATTCCAGGAGAACATCGATTCCTAGTTGTTTGGGAAGCACCCAGCCCTCTTTGGCCATCGGTCACCCTCAGCTGACGTCGGTGCCAAGCTTGGGCAACAGTAGCTGGAGCCTCCCCAGTTCTGCTGCTCCAGGCTCCGTGCCTGTCAGACCCTCAGGCTTCTGTTGCTGCTGCCTGTGCCCAGGAATGAACCGCCTTTGGGGGGGTTTGGCCCAGGATGAGTAAGTGGAAGGTGACCGTGTCATGAGAGGGCCTCACGTGGCTCTACTCTCTCGGGGGCCAGGAGGAAGACCATGGTCAGCCATGCCCCCTGAGTCTCCTCTCCCAGAGAGGCTCTGCTCAGAGGGAATGGGTGTGTTTGCCGAGGCAAATCCTGGCCTTTCTTATATTTCCTGGGGCTAGTCACTTGGGAATTGCTGGGGACAGCCAAGAAGCCTGTGGAACCTGTTTTTTCCTACCCTGACACCAGATGGAGCCCACAGTTGGTGATGCCTGCTGCAAAACGAAAATGTAGGGCCCCTTGTTCAAATCCGAGGAATGTCAAGCCCAGAGTGGGACCCTTCTAAGTACAGGGTTGTGCCAATGTGTAAATGTGCAGGTTGCATGCCCACGAGGCTGGCTCTGCCTGAGACGATGCTTCCTGGGGCTTTTATAATAGGAAGATCATTATTTGTACAAAGAAAATGCCCCACTTGTTCTTTGACATGGAAACTGTGATATAAAAATGGGCTGGATTTCTCTCCCAGCTTCTGGCCAATACCCTGCAGAGAATGTCCCTAGGGCCAGGTTGGCCTGAGTGAGGACACAGGGGTGAGGGGTGGGGGCTGGGGATGGTGTCAGAGTACAGGGCAGTGACTGCCTTCATTCTGTGATGACCCCCCCACCTTTTCTTGGGTGAGGTCCCTGGTGTGTGCCACCTGGGGTGTGTGCGTGGGCCACACCACCTCACAAGTGCCATCTCTGTTCAGAGACATAAGCTTGCATTTTGTCTCTGCTATTAGCCCACTGTGTGACCTTGGGCCTGCCACCCTACTTCTCTGAGCCTCAGTTTCCCTGATTATAGAAAGGAGTTATACTCAATGATTTCCAAGATTCCCTTTCATTCTTGCATGCGATGATTCTAACATGAGTCACTAAATGTGTCAGGCTCTCAGGCCATAAGATGAGGAATTTCATCTTGGGAGGTGACAGCCTGCTGGTACCCCTCCCCTCCCCCTCTCTCACTCCCCAGACCTCATAGGGAAAGCCACCCCCCTGCTCACCAGCTTTTGTGGGCTTAGCTGATCCAAGTAACAATGAACCCAAGTCCCCTCAGAGGACAGGCCTGCACATAGCGCCCCACCCCATGGTGGTAGCAACAGCTGTGGCCCAAGGGGAGCTGGGGCCCAACCCTCTGGGAGGGGCCCGCAGCTGCTTTTTGGTATCACTAATCTCCAACCCGGGGCGCTGACTCCCCACCCCCACCCCGACTTCTGAAACTTCACTCTTGAGGGTCATCTTCAGCAGAACCTCCCCGGGACTGTGGAAATGGAAAATTCCTCCATTCCTTCCAGATCCGGGTGGGGGGTGGAGTCCAGAAACCTGTCTTCCCCAGAAATTCTGAGGAAACAGAAATCCTCCCGAGTGTGCGTGAAATGACAAAATCACAGTTGCCAGCATTTTGGAGGACAAACCGGAACCATTTTCTAGAGCAGGTTTGAGGCAGAACTTGGTTGTTGGCTGCCTGCTCATTGGCAGTTTATCTGATTAATGGCAAGATTGATTTCAGCATAACCTGCACAGATGACAAACCAGCCCTGTAACCAGCCCAACAGGCTTTGCCTGGATAAACAACCTTTATCTCTGGTCTTGCTTTGGGATCTAGACCCCTCTTGCTTCTATAAAGACCTCCTCCTCAAAGCCAAACAGTAATAACCAAAATAATAATCATCAATCAGCATTGCATTTTATTGATTGAGCCTCTCTGGCTTTCAAGGCTTTGGGCCTCCTTAATTTTCAAAGCTCTGTGAAGCTGTTCTCTTTTTTACCCCCCTGCCTCCCCCCACGGAGATGAGGAAATTGAGTCTCAGAGGAGTTCAGCGGCTTGCCCAGGATGTGACAGCTGTGGAGCAGGGGACTCAGTTTTGTGGAGAAGGTCCTGACTCAAGGTCACCGTTTGCATCTGGTTTAGAGGCCAGGCTGTCTTTCTTTGTGGCTAAGAGATGCACTTGTGAACGAACAGCTCCTTTGTGCTGGAGTGGCTTTGTTTCTAACGACTTGTAGCTTACAGCACACACCTCCCGTGAGCAGGAATAGTGTCACTGATGGGTGGACAGGCTCTGCTGGGGGAGGGAGTCTCACCCTGAGCTTACAAGGCCATGGCAGGAGTGATGGGTGCCCCCCACCCCCTGAAAATGCGGCCACCCCTCCCCTTGCGTCCTTGGGAATGTCTGAACTCTGTCCCAAAAATGGACGTCGTCGTTCCCAGAGGGCATTTCCAGCCTTTGGCGTCCCTGCTCAGTCAGGAAGTTTGGTTGCCAGACGCCCACTTCCCTTTCCACCAGACACAGACGCCCTCTACCGACGATGGCCCTCGCGAACTGAAATGGCCTGCTCCCACTTGCCTTCCCCAGTCCCAGGGGCCTTGCTCTTTACAGGAAGGGGGTGTTGTCCCAAGGGCAGCTTTGAGGATGGAATTTTAAATACGGGGTAGCGCTCGGGGGACCCCAGTGCACCTTCTTGGAGGAGGAGGGGGCTGCAGGGAGCAGAGGCAGCGGCCGTGGGACATCCCAGGACCTTGGTTCAAGTCCTAGCTCTGCCACTCACCAGCGTGCTTGTGTCATGCTGCTGAGTACGAGCAAGGGGTGAGTGTGACGTGGTGCTTGCTGGGTGCTGGGTGCTGGGTGCCGGGCGCAGTGCGGCGTCTGCGGGGCTCACAAGTGTCCTCGCATTAGGGGAGGGACTCTGAGGCTCAGGGGCAATGAGCCGTCTGCCAAAGCCACATGGCTGAGGAAGTGGCCAAGCCGCGACTCCTGGGGCTTTTCTGATGCCATTGCCAAGTTCTGAAGCGCAGGGTCACACAGCACCCCCCTTTCTGCCCGGGTTCCCCCCAGCCGGCCATGGGGGGCCCTGCCCCTGAGGTCTTGAGGTTCAGGTGAACTAACACCTGTGGTGGTACTTTGGGGAAACGAAGTGCAGTCCCATGCCAGATGCTGGGGCCCCAACTTCCGGGAACACCAGCGGCCTGTGAGATGCTGGCTTCTCCCCAAGCCGAGAGCAGGGCAGCTGTGGTTCCTGCCAGGCAATTTTGGGATCTCAAGATGGTGGAAAAGTCACTGCCTGAAACAGCCATGACAATCTGGCTGGACAGCCTCCCCAGGCACCGCTCTATGTGCACAGCGATGCTGTTCAGGGGAGCAGCCCTCCCGAGGGGAGGGCGGAGGCCTATTCCCAGGGCCTCCCCCGCAGGGCAGGAGACAGGACAAGGACACTCAGCTAAAACGTGGGAAGGTATCACGCTGTGCCCCTGGCAGGTGTGTGGCATGAATCCAGTGGCCTGTGGTGGGGTCACCCACTGAACTCCCAACTGTATCAGACTGTGTCTTAGACTTAGGGGAAAGGGTGGTGAGTAAGACAGACCTGGCCTGCCTATGAGTGACCATGCAGACTAGTCAGGGGAGACAGACTACAGATGAATTCAAAGAGGATTGTGAGAGCAGAAAGCGGTGTGAAGACCCTGAAACAGGGTGATGTGATAGAGAGCGATGGGAGGCCAGCTCCGGAGCGGGTGACCAGAGAAGAAGGTGCACTTGAGCCAAGACCTCAGTGATTCAAGGGAGACAACCAGGTGAAGAGCTGGGAATGCTGCCTTCTGAGTGGAGAAAGCATCAGGTGCAAAGGCCCTGGGGCAGGAGCAAGCTCACCATTTGTTAGGGAATATAAGAAATCCACTGCGGCTGTCGGGGTGTGAAGAAGGCTGAAGGTGGTAGGAGATGAGGTTGGGGAGGCTGATGGGGACCACATCAGGGGGCCTTACAGGCCATGGCTTTGTTCAGAAGTGCTTTGTGGCTGAAGGTACACTAGTAATCATGCGTTTAAGGAGAGCAAGAGGTCTTTCTTAGGGTGGCTGGGAAGAAGGAGCTCTGAAGGGGTCACTAAACAGAGTTGCTGTTCAGAAAGCAAACCCTGAGCTGGGCTGTGGGCGGAAGGCCCCTTGGTTACTTCTGGTTCACCTCTTCTTCCTGTGTTGCAGCACTTTGCCCATAGGGAGGAAGGGGAAGTGTCCGAGCTCACTGTACATGGCCTGGCTGGAGACGCTGTCCCAGGACCTCAGACCTCCAGTTATCCTGATCCGAGGAAACCAGGAAAACGTGCTCACCTTTTACTGCCAGTAACTCCACGGTTGGCCGCGCCAGCCCGAAGCCAAGAGTGCATGGGATGTCCCCGTCTCCACAGGGAGGAGCCTCGCGCTCTGCTGCACTTTAAGCAGTAGCAGCTGATGAGCCGACTGAGAAGGATGATGGATTTCCAGACTTTGGTTGGACCGCACACCCCTCCGACATGGACATCAGATCACTCAGGACTTAGTTTTATGGGCTGAGAAGTAGCTCTTGAAGTTGTATGGAAAATGCTCTGGCGGGTCCATATTCCTTTTAAATTCTTTTGACCTTGATTACAACAAATTAAGATCCCAGTCTCTGATTTGTATGCAAGTTGGAGTCAGAATGCTGGGTGTGTATCTTGGCAGTTTCTATAGCCTATATTGGGAGTTCTCCCTAATCATGCCCCCCTCCTCCTAAGATCAGGAGAAGGGCACCCCCCAAAATACACACACACACACACACACACACACACACACACACACAGACAGACACAGACACACACACACCTGTAGCCCTTACGGGAGGAATTCAGGGCTCTTGGAACCTCCAGAATAATGCTAATTTCTTTAACCACTGCTCACTCCCTTCACTTCTAGTAATAATGTGTCTTTAGTGTTCTGGCTGGTTCTCTAGTAGACCAGGGACTTTCAAACTTTTTTTTGTGCTGCAGCCCACAATAGGAAATATATTTTACATTGAGACTTGTAACAAACACACACTGAAACAAAAGTGTCACAAAACAATATTTATCTGTACTGTGGCCAACACACTCTGATATTTTCTGTTCTAGTTCTTTTTCTTCTTTGAAAGTTCATTGCAATCCACTAAGATGGGTAGTGACCCACGGTTTGAAAAACACAGCTTAGACTTTGTGCAGTAGAACTGACAAAGCACTCAAGGAGGGGTACTAGCGCTGGGCCTGTCAGGGGAGAGTTCCAAAGAAGGAACAAGATTTAGGGAGTCTCTTGGAAAGGTGTTCAATTTCAGATTTGGTTGGGGACAGAGGATGGAGGTTTGGTGGGTCAGGGATGGAGAAGCAGAGAAGGGGTAAAATGATGACAAGACAGAGCCAAGAATCAGAAAGTTCCATCCTGAGTTCAAGAACAGGGGAAAGGACAGAGAAAGAAAGAAGCTGCCGGTAAGAGATGGAAACAGAGCAAGTGGCAGAGGGGGCTGTGGTGTGGGAGGTCATCAGATGGGGGCCAGAGCTGAGAGAGAAGCTGGGGAACAGGCCCTTGCTCATGTAAGGGTGTTTAGGTTCCTGTGGATTGAACGAACACACCGGAGTGCTCACCAACCAAGCTGAGGCAAGAGCAGAATGAACGTTAAGAGATGCCCAGTGCCAATGGGTGGGGTTCCCTGAAAAGGCGTTCTAACTCTAGACATGCCCACACAACATAAAGGTGAGTTGTTGGCAGACATGGCTGGCTGGCCCTTTTCCAGTTGCACAGGGGTAGCCAACGGAACGAGGCATCTTTGGATCTGGTCAGCCCCTCCAAGCCCACTGAAGCACCCACTTAGTCATGAAGTAGGTTGACCAGATGTCCTGTATTAAATGGGACAGAAAACCACAGTACTGTTCTGTTTCAGATGGTATGTCTGGTCAGCCTAGTCTCCCTGCACTAAATTCAAGGTGTCAGTAGGCTGACCATACATCCCGTTTGTAACGGGACAGTACCGTGGTTTTCTGTCTCATTTAAAATGGGACGTCTGGTCAGCCGATCATGAAGCCCACAATCTCTTTCTTAGGATTAGGGCCCAAAGGACTTGTGCATTTAACTGGCCTTCCCACAACAGAGACCAAAGGCTCTGGGCTCCCAGGTTGTTGTAAGCTTCATGACCCTTTTTGCTCATTAGGATGTGCTGGGAGAGACCGAGCACCTGGCTGAGCCCCCTGGGGACAGACAACGCCTCTGCTCCCCAAGGACCTCAGGAGGGATCTGCTCTGAGCCATTCAGTGGACCTGGGACCCCCACCCCCCCTACACACACACACACAACTTTCTAGAGCCGCATGGAAAGCCATTTCCCAGCAAACACGCTCCTTCTCCAGACCTCAGGCAGACCTTGATCCAAGAACAGAAAATGCTTTGGCTTTGAGTATTTAAAGCAAAAAACAAAATTTTCACTGTGTTGGAAACTGAAAATTTAACAATAATAGCAGCTCTGGAAAAAGAAAGGTTTGAGTTAACAGGGAGGTCAAAACAATGAAATGAATTTAAAAAAATACAGTTACTCAGTCACCATACCTTACTTGTGTTGGAACTCCGTTTTCAACTCTGCTGAGAGTTTTGAACAAACTGACTGTATTGTTTTTTAAACCCTGGGTTGAACTTTTCTCTGAGCTTCCACTCGTTCTGTAGGTCACATGGACAGACTTCTACATGAATATATTCAGGAGATACTCAGTTTCCCTTTGCTTCTCTCACATGTGTTTGCAGACTCATGGGGAACCCGTTTTCTTCAGTTTTTCTAAAAATCTCCCTGTATGTTCAATCTTTCCTCAAACTGAGAGCTGGGGAGGTTGGATGGAAGGAGATTGTGTGGCCATCAGGAGAACTAGATTTGAGTTTGTCTGCCCCCAAAACGGGCTGTGTGACCTCAGACATGCCCCTTAACCTCCGGGGCCTCAGTCTGTGAAATGAGAAAACTGGAGCCGAACAGGTGTCACTAGGCTGTAGGCGTGCTGATGATGGTGGCTTGGCCCACGCATGGCTGATCAATGTTGCGGTGAGGTAGCGAACACATTGTTCAGTACCCCCATCCCTTAGCTCGCCACTTCCTATTGCCCTGCTGTGTGGTCAGGGGCTCTGAGCGGCTCTCCAAGTCACCGTGGGGCCTGCTGGGCACTAGGAGGGTAAGACATTTCAGTCCACAGTGTGTCTCTCTGCCTTTGGATGATAAAATGCTCCATGTTGATGGTTTTCCGTGGTGGGAAGTTTATCTGTGCTGCTGTCTCTTTGCACTGTGCGGGAAAACCTGACCCTCAGAAGGGTGGGGCATCACCTGGCCCTGGCCCCAGCCAACAGCCACACCACAGCTGGGGCTCCTCACTTCTGTCCCCTGGATCCACTGCCCCCTTAGCTCCCAGTTTCCCCTCCTGACTTCCTGTCCTCCTTTAGTTCCTGCCCAAACTCGCTGTAGCTTTACAGTAAGTAAAGCTCTCTAAGAGCCACCTCCCAGGCAGAAAGCTGTGGCCTCACTAGCACCTGACAGCCCCCTTTGGACTGGATTCCCTTTTGTATACCTGCCTGGGCCTCTCTCGTGTGACAAGGGAGGAGTGGGTTCTACCGGGATGAGACCAGCTGGGATGCTGCAGAAGAGCCACCTGGCTGGAGGCTCCCAAGCACATGCAAAGCAGCCAGGTTTCGCTCAGCACTGTATATAGCTCAGGATGTCAGAAAAAAAATGCTGCCAATTTCAAAAGTGTTCTCAGAAACGGGGCCCAGGACACTCTAGCCGGTGGCTTCTTTGGTAATTCCCTACTTGAAGTGTGGGTTAATCCTATGACCGAAAGCTCAAGAACACGAGCACCCTTCCTGAGAGGAAGCCACCGCAAGTTCCGTTTCTAAAAATACCACGTGTAGAGCGAGCCTCGAGAAGAGCCACCTGGCTGAAAGGCCAGACAGCAGAATGTCACACAGATGAAAAGACAAGTGGTTTTCACAACAGCTTATAAGAGAGTCACAAAATGAAATGGGAGACGTTCAAGTGTCCTGTCTTGGAGAAAGGTGGGGTTGGTGAATGTGAGAAGGTTTTGGGAAATAGGGCACAGTGCAGGGGAGGGGGTCGGTGCCTGGTCACAAAGAACCAGACCCTGGCGTGATCTCCTGCAGACCGGGGTGACTGCTGTGGGCTACGGCGGGAAAGGCCCACCTCCGCACATCAGAGATAAGAGGGAAAACCCAGACATGAATAGGAGGGCTGAGCAAACAGAATAAAATTCATGGAGATTTAAAGATCCCACCATTCTGGGGAAGCTGGGATGGCTCAGCGGGTTAAGCGCTTGCTTTGCAGCCCTGGAGCTTGAGGATCGCATCCCGGGGCTGGCCCATGCAGACCCATATGCTGAACTGGGGTGTGTCCTCAGTTGTGTCCCCAGTTCAGTTCTTGCTGGGACCTATGCAGGAGGTTTCCGGCCCAGTTCCTGCCCTGCACAGCCCCGCACCCACCTGTGGAGTGAAACTACCGGTATATGGAAAACTAATGCTGTCAACTACGGAGACTGCTCTGGGCCCTCCCCTTTCTGTCTCTGTCTGTCTCTCTCTGTCAAAAAACAATAAAAATAAATCTTTAAAAATCCCACCATTCTTACAAGAATATTCCTGTGAATGATTTCTGTAGTCTTAGGCATTTTTGCCTAAGTGCAAGGCCTCCTTTGAAACCAGCTTGAGGAAGCCGGACGTTTTGCTAGGGGAAAAAGGAAGACACTAACACATAGTCAGAATTTCACTCGGCGTGCAGGAAAGAGTCTGTGTTCATGAAAAAATACTACGAAGCTTAAATGATTCTTGTTTCTTTTCTCTTTAAAGGAAAATGCTGGACAGCAACCAGAATATTTAGACAAGGGCGGACAGGTAGCATGATGAGGAAATGTGGGCCCCTGAGGTTACCTGGGCCTCAGACTTCAGCCATAGCCTTGCCTAGGACCAGGCCTAGAGAGCAGGGCCCACCAGACTTGTCTGTGCCAGGTAGCCAGGAACAGCCATACACCTGAAGCTGGCTGCACCTGTAGGAGACTTGTGGGTTGTCTTTTATTTTGTATCTTTGCACTGTCTTATCATCCCCGTTATATTTGTAAGGTCACTGAGAGCAGGGCCACTCATGTTTATGCTTCTATTCCTGGCACTTCTGTTGACATGAAATTAATGTTTTCCTAAATATGCTCCAGGCAAAATCACCAAAGTCCTTTATAAGGGTCTGTCTCATTGGGCCATGACCCAAGAGGGAATCACAGAAATCAGGTTGCCTTTTCCTTAGGAAAAATAACAACAGCACCCCTTTACTCTCTTACTACCGAGGGGAAATGAACGTGCTAGCATGAGGGGCCCTGAGGCTTGTCACTGCAGGCCTCTGCTTGTTTAATCTGGCCTGGCCCCAACGGTCTTCTTCTAGCTAGCTACAAGACTACAAGGTCACAATCAATCCTTTTCTTATGTCCTGATGAATGAAAAGCAGGCCCAGCTACATAATTTGTGGGATCCAGTCAAAAGGTATACTACTGAACTTCCTGTTCAAAAATCATTTTTTTTAAAGATTTATTTTATTGTTTTTGACAGAGACAGTGACAAAGGGAAGGGGGAGGGCCCAGAGCAGTCTCCCCAGTTGTATGTCATCAGTTTTCAACATAGTTTCCTTCCACACAGGTGGGTGGGGGGCCGTGTAGGGCAGGAACTGGGCTGGGGGCCTCCCACATGAAAAGCACTCCCCAGTTCAGCATATGGGTCCACACGGGCCAGGGCTGGGACTCGATCCTCAGTCCCTGGGGCTGCAAAGCGAGCACTTAACCCGCTGAGTCATCCCAGCTTCCACCTGTTCAAAATTTATTACAAATTTTCAGCTGTTCACAGCAGAGCATTAAATCAAAGGTGGGGGCCATGCCCACGAAGCCAGAAAAGAAATAAAGCTTTCCTCTGCCACAAAAAACAATGCTAGATTGCTGAGTGCGGGGACAAATGATTCCCGAAGTCCTGCACCTCCCTTCTGAAGACAAAAACAGCTGAAAAGAAGCCACCCTATGTTCTGTGTTATGCTAGCGCCAACTGTTATGGGTTGAAATGTCCTCCAAAAAGATGTTGAGGTCCTAACCTCCAGTACCTATCAATGTGACCATATTTGGAAATGGGGTCTTTGCAGATGATCAAGTTAAGATGAGGCCATTAGAGTGGCCCCTAATCCAATATGAGCAGTGTCCTAATAAAAAGAGGGAGAAATTGAGACATGGAGACAGATGCATAGAGGGAAAATGACGTGCAGGCACACACACAGGGAGGATGCCATGTGACCATGAAGGCAGGGATGGGGTGCTGTAGCTCATACACCAAACCCAAAGGCAGCCAACAAACCACCAGAAGCTAGGAAAAGGGTATGGACAGAACTCCCCTTCTTGGCCCTCAGAAGGAACCTACCTAGCCCTAGACCTTGATCTGAGACTTCTAGCCTCTAGTACTGAGACAATACATTTCTGTCCTTCATGCCTCCCTGAATCAGACCAGGCGCCTCCTGTTACCTTCCTGCCCTGGCCAAGCTCCTGAGACACCTGGACAAACTGATGTCCCAACAGCATCTGAACAAGGATGGGGCCAGTACAATGTCAGTTTTGTTTTTCAAGACCTTCTTCCTTACAGAAGGGAGTGTTTACTTCAGAGAGGCCTTGGTGGCCACATTTTAGCAAACCTGAGAACCGTGCCCTCCTGGCCTCAGCCCCAATGTAAAGGAAGCTATGTTAGTAGCCCACAGAGTGGGGCCCTTGAAGGGCCTCCAAGTGTAAGCTGGACTGTGGCCTGCTTACATAGGGTATGTCCCACACTTGAGGGTGTGACATTCACGTCGGAGATCACAGATGAACTGGCAACAGCCGGTCGGATCCCTCCATCCCCACACCCAGGAACAGCTGTCTCGCTTCTTCCTTGCCCTTCTAAAGCGCATGGAGGGGAAGCCGGGATGGCTCAGTGGGTTAAGCGCCCACTTTGCAGCACCGGGGACGAAGGATCGAATCCCGGCCCCGGCCTGTGTGGACCCATATGCTGAACTGGGAGCTCCCCCAGTTCAGTTCTCTCTCTGTCTCTGTATCTCTATCAAAAATAAATAAATAAATAAATAAATATTTAAAGCGCATGGAGGGCACACTTCCCGGTGGACTCACAAACAGGGTCACCCAGCTATGCTTGGAGCTGAGGCCAGGGTAGGGGTGGCCTCCCCTGTGGGGCTGGGGCCTGACCTCCCTGCTGGGGTCAGAGGGGAAATGGGCCTCGATGCCCGCGCCGCTGCTGCTTTGTGAGCACACAATTGGCAGAGGCTGCCAAGCCGGTGTGGGCTGGGACGACCTTTCCTACAGCGCCTTTGGCACCCGAGCTCGGGAGCAAAGCAGCCTCCGCGCGCCCAGGTCCCCGCAGGCGGCAGCGCACCCAGACATGGCCGCCTGACCCGGCTGCGGGGCCGCAGCGGCGACGCCGGGTGACTAACCGGCCGCGGGTTGCGTCAGCCGCGCCCACGTGCTCGGCCCGCCCCCTGCCCGCGGAGCTGGCCGCCGATTGGACCACGTGAGCGCAGCGGACTCCGCCTCAGCCAATGGGCGGAAGCCACAGAGGGTTCTGTCCGCAGAGCCGGGGAGGGGGCACCTATAAAAGGCGCCCGCGGCGGGGGCGCGCGCCCCGGAGACGCGAACTGTCGGTCGAGGTTTGCGGGCGGCAGCGACGCCGCCTGCCTGGCATCTCGGAGCGCGGCCGAGCTCGCAGCGCGGCGGACATGGAGGCCGAACCCGTGACGCTGCTGGTGAAGAGCCCCAACCAGCGCCACCGCGACCTGGAGCTGAGTGGCGATCGCAGCTGGAGCGTGGGCCACCTGAAGGCCCACCTGAGCCGCGTCTACCCCGAGCGCCCGGTGAGAGGGGACCCCGACCCCCGCGGCCCCCGCCCCCCCAGCGCCGGCCGTCATCGCCCCAGCCCCCCAGGGATGCCACGTCCGCCTCCCCGTCTCCCACAGCTTCTCCCTCGCCGGCCTTCTCTCCATGTGGGTACTCACCAGCTCATCTCTCCCCGGGCTGTGGACTCCCCGCTGAAGACACCCCCTCTTCAGGCCCCGTGGTTGTCACCTCCTCGTAGGCTTTCCGACGCCCTGCTTTCCCCAGTCACCTCGCCCTCCATGTCCCCAAACCCCCAGGGCTGTCACCCTCCTGCCCCCCGCCCCCACGCCCTCCAGGTCTCCTAGATCAGGCTTCCAGCCTTAGCTAAACCCCTGAAACAGCACTTTGACCTTGGGTGGGTCATTTCACCCTTCAAACCTCAGTTTTCCCCCCAAACGACAGGGCAACGAGGTGTTCTTCATTGGGACTGCATCCAATGGGTAGAAATTAAAATAAATGCTGTAAAATGAGTCTTTTGGATGTAGCCTCTCGTTGTGGAAAGAAGGGGTGCCAACCTCAGGCCACTGGCTAGGGAAACATGGTGAGCACCCAGGCAGTGTGTACTTAAGGTCCCACACCCAGGAGTGAGTCGTGGCGCTTCCCCTCCTGCCGCCTGCCGCCGTAGGCCCCTCCCTGCTGCGCCAGACTCCTCGGCCTTTGCTCAGTTCCAGGGAGGCGCTGGTGCACTCTCTGGTAAAGCTTTAGAAGGGACACAGGCGGAAGGAGTCCCCGTGAGACTAGGTCTTCCGACTCTGCTGCCTCCATTATTACAGAGACTTCCTTGCCTTGTTTTGGTTGACACATTTGTCAGCACCGCCCTCCTGCCCACCACGTGATGCAGGCTGTGAGCTGGACCTTTCCTTTATTTACTCTCTGCTCTGATATTATGTAAGTGTCAGCAGTGTTCTTTACTGCCCACGAGTGTAATTCTCCATCAGACAGGAGAGGGCATCAGGGCTGGAAAAGATTGTGAGATTGTTCCCTCTTAGCTGAAGCGTTGCGGTGCGTGGTCGTTCGTGGGCCACGCTGTTTTTGTTTCATGTTTGTTCAATATTGAAGGTCGAAGTGAGGTTTCCTTCTGAGTCCTTTTAAAGTTTGCTTAGTTATTTATTTGCGTTCACCCTGGGGGACTCTTTGCAGCTTCACCATAGCTGCTTCCAAGAGAGGAGGTGGCCATGTTGCCATGAGAATGGCTGTTAGGTACACAAATTGGCAAAGCAGGTGTTGTCTCTAGTTGCATCATTTGGTAAAAGGCAGTGTTTTGGAGGAGAGCTTTTCTGCGGGCTTCCTTGAGTGAAGAACATCACTTCTAATAAGTCTAAAGGCCCAAGAGTTGTAAATAAAAGGTGTCCTGCATATGTACATTATGGCTAGAGAATACTCATTTGCTTCCTGATGTGAGAAGCTGTACTTTATAGTAGTTGTCTGCTTAACATATTTAATTTTTATCAAATGATCCTCTGGAGAAAGACACAGAGCATCAGGTCAGGCCTTTAACAAGAAAAATTTAAATCACCGGCATCTGTGATTTTCAAACCTTATCCGGTATGGAACTCTCATATAATGCGGGACTCACCTCTACAACAGTGTTTTACAAAATCATGCACATAGAGCCAGTGAGTGAGAACAGTGGTGAGCACAGCATCCATGACAGTTCTGGAGTTTGCCTTGTTCACACAGTTGTAAAACTCCGGATTTGTGTAGGTAAGTAGACACAGTTGTTGTTTTGTTTGTTTTACACAGTTTACTTTATAATCTCAGGTTACTTGGCAGGAGCAGCTTCATTCTAAGTTTTGCATTCTGGCCAGAGTAGGTTGACAAGTTAGTGGTTGATTTCCAGCGTACTGCCTTTGGTATGTATCATTTGAGGCCATTCTTTTTAAGCAAAGTTTTTAAAGAAATTAAAAATAGGTTTTAAAATATTTGTATGTAAGTATGTGGAGTCCCTGTGGTTTTAAAATCCCTGGAATGGAGAGGAGAGACTGGACTCTGGACTCCTAGCAGCTGGTAACCTTGGACAAGTCAATTTCAGACTTTCCCCACTTAAAATAATGGTTTAGAATCTCACAGGGTTGTGGAAATGTTACCCACACACCATTTCCCCTACAACTGTGTTTGTTTGTCGGGAAATGTCCCTTGGAGGGCTTTAATGTAGAATTGCTTCCTGTCATTTTGGGACATTGCTAGGCAGTTTCAGTGAAGGCTGACCTTGGGAGTATTTTGAGACCAAACACAGGTTTTGAAGTTAGTTTTCTATAAGAGCCCCAAATCAAATTTTAGTGTTTTTAGTGGCAGAAAGCAATTTCCCTGGGAGTTAAGAAGTCAGGTAGGTTGCTCTAGGATTTGTGGACTGGAGACAGTTTGCCAAACTAAATTTATTGGCATGTTCTAGCAGTTTAAACTTAAGTACTTTCTAAGTAAAAGTTTTGTATGTGGGGCCTTTGAGAAAATGTTTTCCTGTGATGCTGGAGGGAAAACACACATTTAAATTATTTGTATAGAACAGTGCTTGGAAACTTGCAGGGGTTAAGTGCTGACCTATGCTGCCTTTTCATTCCATGACAAGCGCCCAGAAGACCAGAGGTTAATATATTCTGGGAAGCTGTTGTTGGATAACCAGTGTCTCAGGGACTTGCTTCCAAAGGTACGTCACTGACATGTTAATATTTTAATGTTTTTAAGCTCTTACTGGGTTGAACTCAGGTTCTAAAGTACCTCTGCATTATTTTAGCAGGAAAAGCGGCATGTTCTGCACCTGGTGTGCAATGTGAAGAGTCCTTCGAAAATGCCAGAATCCAGTGCAAAGGTCTGTCTGCTTTGTCATGATTATAATAACCACCTGTGTTATTCACAC
The DNA here is from genome assembly GCA_004027555.1 of Craseonycteris thonglongyai. Lineage (NCBI taxonomy): Eukaryota > Metazoa > Chordata > Mammalia > Chiroptera > Craseonycteridae > Craseonycteris > Craseonycteris thonglongyai. The sequence goes on from PVKE010000794.1 coordinate 104,708, forward strand.
TCTCAAAATAGGACTAAAGGAAGTTGGATAAAACGTAAGAGTAGGCTGACCAGACATACCATTTTAATAACAGGACAGAAAACAACGGTACTGCTGGTCGGCCTAGTCTCGCTGGGCCAAACTCAAGGTGTCAGTAGGCTGACCAGACGTACCATTTGAAACAAGACAGCACTGTTGTTTTTTGTCCTGTTTCAAATGGTATATCTGGTCAGCCTACTTTAAAAGAGATTCTATATCCTTTTTATCAAGTAATATTGTGTTTCTCCCCCAAGGAGAATTAGGAACTAGAAACTGTTAGCAATACTAGTGAGTGTTCACTATAATAGTAGACGATTCTGTCAGTGTTGTGGTGGAAAAGTGGAACTCTGTCTGCATCACCCTACTTTCTGGGGTATGCTTTGCCCTACAGTGGCTCTGTACCCAGATCACTGAACTAACAAGGCTTTCTAAAATGGGTTTTAATTGAATTGAGCACGTAGTAAGTCTCTTCTAAGCAACCATTAATTTTTATAAGGAGGAGAAAAGTGAATATAGTCTCTTTGGAAATTTCCGTTGTGATTATTTATTTATTTAGTTGGATAGGAAAAGTCCAGTCTCTATCAAGTGATCACTAAAGACTTGTGTTTGACAGTCAAAATCATTTATTTTTCATTTCACAGTGTTGATTTCAAATATGCAGCGTTAATAGATGCGATGACACACTCCAAATTTGCATTAAATCAGCTGTTTCAGGAAACAGCTGAACATAGCATAGAAAATTCTTCCTTTTAGGTTGTTGACTGGGTTGTGTTTATGAATCTCGTTGGTCAAATTTAATTTATTGATTTAATAGATGTTGAATCATAGATATATAGAGCATGGTCAGGAAGCTTTCTCACCAATGATAACTTCATTGGAAGATTTTAATGAAACTACAACATACTCTGGGAAAATATACAAATGAAATATATATTGAGATTATGTTAAACATTTCAGAATATTTTTTATATAACATTGCATCTCTTTAATTTTGTTGAGTTTAGAGGTGGGGGTGGGGACATAAAGCTCTTCTCAGCAAAATAATTCATCTAGTTTGATTTCATCCAGTTGCATCAGATTCTTTGTTCTCCTGTTCATATTACACTTTTATTTAGGTTGCTGAATCCACAGAGCAGCCTGCTGGTCTTAATCAGGGACAGTATCCTGGGGATTCCTCAAGTGATGGTTTAAGGCCCAGGGAGGTTCTTCGGAACCTTTCTCCCTCTGGATGGGAGAATATCTCGAGGTGAGTGTTACAATGAAGAACCAGATTTAGAGAGGAGGGTGGGGGAAGAGGGAGCTAGCATTCAATATATGGTGATGGAAAGAGAACTGACTCTGGGTGGTGAGCACACAGTGCAACACATGGACTATGTGATGTAGAGTTGTACACCTGGAACCTACCGTATGTAATTTTTACCAATCAACGTCACCCCAATAAATTTCATAATTAATAAAAAAAAAAGGCACTTAATAAAAAAGAACCAGGTTTCTACAACTTGAACTGCATGATTTATATCACTTTAAGAATAAGGTGTATCATAGAACTTTAAAATGTATGAAGTGTTGCTTTATAAGAGTTTCACTTTAAAGACCCTTTAACTTTTTTTACTATACAGCCTTTAGGAACATATAAAAAAAGTGTGAGACACATGTATTGAAAATGTAGGCTCTTTTGTGGCAGTTCCAAGGAGTGACGGTTAGCACTCTTAACTCTGAGAACGTAGGGCATTTCCCCGTCAACGTGCGTGTGCTTCCCATGTGCTGCCCTCCCGGTAGGAGTGAGTGCGGCTGCTCTACACACATCAGGCAGCTGCTCTGCGGAGTGGCTTTGTGCTTTGTCTGTCATCACAATGGGTGACATAAGGTGAAGAGACTGTTTAAGAAGCACTGTGCCAAGGACTGTGTGGGTGGTGGGGAGAGAAGGCCATTTCCTTAGGATGGTTAGAGCTTTTCTTTAGAGCAAAAGCCAGAAGTGACTAAATGCTCTAACATTTGGATTCCATAGCTCTTGGAGCACCTCATGATGAAAGTTCCCATGGAAAAGAATAATGTATTAATGATAAGTTGAAATTCTGTAATTCCCCTGCCCTCCTTTTCCTAGTAGTTTTTAATACATAATTGTTGATAAAGCCAGTTTGAGGAATGAGGAATTTCTTTTTTCTTTTTTTTTTTTTTAATTAATGGAAATTTAAAATGTACACAAAAGTAGAAGGAACAGTATAATGAATCAGCACATAACCATCACACAGGCCCAGTAATGATCAAAGTGTTGCCATACTCATTCCATCCATTACCCCTTTTTTTCCTGAAGTATTTAAAAGTAATTCCCAAACATGATATTATTTCACCCCTATATATTTCAGGATATAACTCTAAAAACCTTTTAGTTGTCTTGCATATCTGCAATGCCATCATCATCAGAGCTAACAAAAGCACTTTGTTATCCCTTCATTTCTATGCACATTTTTTAAATGATCAAAAACAGTATCATACCAAGACCTATTTGGAATACTCCTTTAGAAATAGCATGTACTCTGGGTATAGAATTTGGTTAAAAGACTGTCAGCATATAAATTGGATAATAATTGCATTTGTTATTGGTAGAAATACTTAAAACTGCTTTCTTTATTTTGGCTATACAACTTGAAAATTGAGGCCCATGTCTATGTGAATTTTACTATAATAAAACTTAAAGATTTCATTCAACAAATATTTATTAAGCAGCCAGTGCATATAACTTTTAAGGAAATGAGTTGACCCCCAGAAATGACAATGTAACCGACTCCTGATCTTCCCACAATTCTTAGTTTCACTTTTGTGAAGTGCTACCAATGGAGCCCCCAAGGAGTCCCACTGGCCTTGCCCCAGGTGGTTTAAGGCTGTGTTTCATGATAGAAGACTGAGTTTGGTGTCAGACAGCTCTCAAATCCAGCCCTGCTACTTTCTAGCTCGGTGACCTTGAGCATATAAATCTCTTGTCTTTCCAACGATGCACTTGGGCTCCCCTCTGTAAAATGGGGGATGGGGGTTGTTGGGAAACTAAGATATCAGCCCAGCACCTGTGCAGGGCACAAGCAGTCAGCGCACATGCATGGGTGCTGCAGCAAACATATATAACCACCCCCGATGCAGATTAAGATCCAGAGCAGCGCTGTCCAACCTGGACCACATGGAAGAAGAACTGTCTTGGGCAACACATAAAATACACTAACACTAACAATAGCTTATGAGCTAAAAAAACATTACATAAAATATCTTACGTTTTAAGAATTTATGTTGGGCCTCATTCACAACTGTCCTGGGCTGCAGGTTGGACATCCTGCTCTAGAGGCAATAGAGAGGTGGGCCTGGGAGGAGGGTGGGGGGTGCTCCTTCAGGAAAGGCTTTGGGTGAACTATGGCTTTTTCGAGCTGCTTTCTAAAGGATGAACAGTGGGTTTAGACCTGTAGTGACACTTGGCAAGTCATAACTGGGGGTGGGCATCCACTGAGCTGCTTATTTGTATATCTGTGATGGCATGATGGGAGCCATCACCGGCATGGACTCTGGTGTCCCTGGGGGTCTGGGCCGTGGAGGAGGGCTTTTGTTACCCAACTGCAACTGTGTAACCATTACAAAGCCTATTCTTCTGCTTTGGTTTGAATTCCTGATCGTAATTTAAGTTCAGCGTTCTTATCACTTCTTGGCCTTTTGGCTAAGATCAAGTATAAATTTAGTGTTCACTTCTTCACAGTAAACCAATTTCAAATGAGTATTTTTTAAAAATCTTTCATAGGCCTGATGCTAACCAGCTGGCGTTCCAGGGCCTGGGGCCTGGTTTCTCGGGTTACACAACCTATGGGTGGCTGCAGCTCTCGTGGTTCCAGCAGATCTACGCTCGGCAGTACTACATGCAGTAGTGAGTCCTGCCCTGCCATGTGGAGGGGTGGGGGGCGTGGGAGGCTTGCAGGGGCTGCAAGAAATCCCATCGTATTACCTATAAAGTTAGGGATGCAGGGGGAAGTGTTTTTACCTATTTCTGCAGAGGCTGGCTCTGTCTGGTTCTGTGGGTGGAGTAGAGTGTAAATGGTAACTGCTACCTAATTTGTATATTGAAGCAGGGTACTTATGTCTGATATATAGTTTGATGACTTCATTTAGAATATGTTACTTTCTTTTCAACATGTGGTATCTTTAAAATTCTGTGAAAATGTTTGTTTGCTACTGCACTGTACTGTTACAGTAGCTCTGTTTAATTCCAGATGAAATTTATCATTTGGCAGAAAAGCCATGTATAGATATAACTGTTGGTAGAGTTCTTCACTAAGTTAAAGGAAAATTAAGTTTGTACGTGTCCACCCCCTGCGTAAATAAGGCGATGAAAACCACAGTCTTCACGGTGCTTTGCTCTCACAGTGTCTGCCTCTGATATCTCTATTTTAGTTTAGCGGCCACTGCTGCCTCAGGGACTTTTGTTCCCTCACCGAGCTCACAAGAGATGCCTGTGGTTTCTGCACCTGCTCCAGCCCCTATTCACAACCAGTTTCCAGCCGAAAACCAGCCAGCCAATCAGAATGCTGCCCCTCAAGTGGTGGCTAATCCCGGAGCCAATCAGAATTTGCGGATGAATGCTCAAGGCGGCCCTCTTGTGGAAGAAGATGATGAGATAAATCGAGATTGGTTGGATTGGACCTACTCGGCAGCTACATTTTCCGTTTTTCTCAGCATCCTCTACTTCTACTCCTCCTTGAGCAGATTCCTCATGGTCATGGGGGCCACCGTGGTTATGTACCTGTAAGCAGACAATTTCACTTTCCTTTTTTTCCTTTACTACAAATTGCACTTCGAGTGACTCAAGCACTATGGCGCATGTCCTATGTGCCAGGTGCTGTTTATGTTGCTGAGAGTAGAGTGTTGAATAACACCTGGCCCCTGCCTTTGAGAACCTGTTGGCCAGTAGAAAGTCTGGGAGGTGGTGTGATAGAAGGTGCTGCTGAGACCAGAGGAGGGGAGCTAGGGCTCATCTAGTGAAAAGACCCTTAAATCCGTGACTAAATCGCACTGTGGTGCTAACTAAGGTGGACTTTATGTGCTTCTCTTGAAGGCATCACGTTGGGTGGTTTCCATTTAGACAGCGGCCGGCTCAGAACTTCCCAAATGATGGTCCTCTTCATGACGCTGTGAATCAGGACCCCAACAATAACTTACAGGTATGCGTGTCCCGTGCAGTCCAGCGAGCTTGACACGAGATGCCAGGCTCCCATATTCTCAGCCTTCAAGTATCTGGCGCTGTGGCTTACCCTTTCATTAGGCTAAATAACTCAAGAGTTTTTTCAAATTTACTCTTAGAACAGTAACTCCTTTTAAAACGTTCAATGTGTCATAGCATCTGTCAGCTATTTTTGTCATGTGGCTGTGGCAATTTGTATTTTGGTGTATGTAAATGATGTTTTATAAACTCACTATTTTGAGTGTTCAGTGGTCATAACAATGTGTTAGAGTCTAACACATTAGAGTCTAGGGGTCTCCAAACTTTTCAGCCCGAGGGCCGCATTAACTATCAAACAGCAGTTTGGGGGCCGACTACACACTCGAGGTCCAAATAAAAAAGAATCAAAACATAGATGTTGTTTTTAATTATTTATTTAATATTATTTTATTCAGATAAAAATGTCTCCACGGGCTGGATGTGCGGCCCGTGGGCCATAGTTTGGAGACCCCTGTTAGACCATGGTAACTGCTAATGGGTAGTTATTCTTTTTTTTTCTTCAAGATTTATTTTATTGTTTGACAGACAGAGAGAAGAGAGAGGGCCCAGAGCAGTCTCCACAGCCAGAGATCATTAGTTTTTGACATAGTTTCATTCCACAGGTGAAAGTGAGGCCGTGCAGGGTGGGAACCAAACCGGGGGCCTCCCACATGGGAAGCACACCCCAGTTTAGCATATGGGCCCACACGGGTCAGGGTCGGGACTTGATCCTTGGACCCCAGGGCTGCCAGGCAAGCACTCAACACACTGATCCCTAATGGGTAGTTATTCTAATTAAGGATTAAGGGCATAAACATGGTTTATAGAATAGATTTCCAGGAAAATTACATGCAAATACAATTTTTATAAAGCAGTTTCATGTATAACACTAAAGAACATTGTTTTATAATATAAATTGGGTTTCCATTTTTAGTTTTTTAACTCAGAACACTGTCAAAATTAGAAGAGTATATATTTAATGAAGAAGTTAATTGCTCATTTAATAGTAGTGAAAGATCTAGTTACTTCATTTGTTCTGAGGCTTGCTGCCGGGAATATTCAAAATGCTGAGAAGGTCAGCAGCATGGTTGTGCTGTGTAGGCCTGAGGAGGCACTCCATCCAGCCTAGGGCTTTGTTCCCCAGGGTCCTGCCTGCCTGGCTGCTTCTGTGTGGTGCTCAGGCCCAGGGATTCACTGTGCCACTGCCTGGCAGTATTTGGTGCTTATCATGGACCTAATTGTTCTCTCGTTGTATTCTGTTACCTATAGGAAGGCCCTGATCCTGAACTCGAAGACCCCAACCACCTCCCTCCAGACAGGGACGTACAAGATGCTGAGCAGACCAGCCCTTCATTTATGAGCACAGCCTGGCTCGTCTTCAAGACTTTCTTTGCCTCTCTTCTTCCAGAAGGCCCCCCAGCCATAGCAAACTGATGCTGTTTGCTCTCTGGCGGCCAGAAGCTTTGAAAGACGTAGACTGTCATTTGACAACCCACCTGGACCTGGCAATGGCACAGAATTAGTAAAAGAACCCAGAAGGAGGAGAGTACTTGTATGCTTTTGTGATAGAGCAAAAGCAGAATGTAAGACATGAAGCAGTGATACAAATCGATGAACATAAATGCTCAAGGCTTCTCATGTCTTTATTCTGAAGAGCTTTAATATATACTGTATATAGTTTAATAGGCATCATAAGTAGAAGGCATTAGTGTTGCATGTTTATGCCTGAAGAGCTTTTCCAGATGTGTGTGTGTGCATGTGTGTTTGTACATAGATGTCATAGATGCAGAAATGGTTCTGCTGGTACGATTTGATTCCTGTTGGAATGTTTAAATTACACTAAGTGTATTACTTTATATAATCAATGAAATTGCTAGACATGTTTTAGCAGGACTTTTCTAGGAAAGACTTATGTATAATTGCTTTTTAAAATACAGTGCTTTACTTTAAACCAAGGGGGACTTTGCAGAGGTGAAAACCTTTGCCAGATTTTCTTTTCAATAAAGTTTTACTATGAATGATCCTGGCAGAGACTCTTAGCAGTTTACTCCGTGTTCATTGTCATTGGATCGTCAACAGTTGAGTTGCTGATTTTTAAATAACCTGAATGTTTTGCTGCTTTTCATGAAAGGACTGTTTGTACTACTCAAGAATGATAAGGTGAGGCCATGTAAGTTTTAATTGACTAAATATACTTGTATTTGCCCCCATTTCCTGATTTAAATAGTACTGGCTTATATAGTAACTCATTAAAGTTAAATTCTGCAAATTTAAAGTTAATGGCATTATGTATCTTTCACCTTGGCAATTCTGAAGTAGTTTCACCTGCTTAAAGGTTGTGCTTTTGTAATCTGAGCTTACTTTTGTGGTCTTAATCTTTTCTTTATAATTATTGGTTTGGGACTAATTTTAAAAGCAAACTTCTGTGTACATTTCACATGAATAATGTTATAGATAGAATGGTAAAGGCTAGGAAAGGGGGTTGTTTTTGGCAAAGTAAATCAGCTTCTTATGTTATGGTTGTGATCATTTAATCATTACTGGAAACATTGTTACCTCAAATAAACTCACTGAACAATCCGTAACAAATGCTGGGTAGATACAAAGGTATTTTATGTCAGAGTGTGGTTATGTTTTTAAAAGCCAGCTAAGATAAGTATGTAAGGAGTTACATGGTATATGCAGCCATCCTCCAACTATGGCCCGCGGGCCACATGTGGCCTGCCGAAAACATTTATCCGGCCCGCCGGGTGTTTTTGCCGCCGCTGCCAGTCCTGCTTAGCAGCCAACTTGTCCCGGGCCCGCAGTGCACATGTGTGGACATGCTGAGGGACAGTGAACTGGCCCCCTGTTTAAAAAGTTTGAGGACCTCTGGAAGGTTTCAAATAGCCCTGTATCTTCAAGAATTGGAACTATCAGAAGGTGGTGATTATTGACAAGCTACAAAGGCAATCTTTGCTTGAAGGAAGAAATACCTTGGGGTTGGAGGTCTTAGAGTTTACAAGTGAGTGAGGAAGTGGGTCCGAAATACAATGGAAGGAGTCTAAGGAGCTGGAGAGAAGGGTCACAGCAAAAGCAAAAATGCAGAGATGAGATTTGGCAGGATTCTTGACATGCTTGGTAATTTATGAAAGTGACCATTGAGAGTACATACTAAGGTTTTTGGGTTTTTTTTCCCAAGAGAAAATAACCAAATTTATCACATATGTATGGGAACCCTGTACACATGAGAGAGTCAGAGACCCCATGTGCAGGAGAGGTTCAAAGATAGAAAGAGGGATTAAGCTACATAAGACATCCTGAGCTAGGGAGGAGGTATTGCTCCTTGGGGGCTTCAAAGGATCATTGCAGGATGACAAGAACAGAGCTTTAGTAAATAGATATTTGCCCTGCTCTATCAATGGTCAAAGAGGTCCCTAATTAAAATTCTAGGTAGTTAAGGGAGGAGCAGAAATTCTTCTTGGGATTTTGACTAAAGTTGCCTTTAGCTCAAAACAGTCTATGTACCACAGAGGCACACGTTGGAGTACCTGGCTCTGATCCCCAACAAGGCCCTCCACTGAAACTTCCTGAGAGTTTCACATTCTAGAAGTTGTATTGGTAGGTCATTCTGCTTCTCATTAAACCAGTCTCAGTCCTCAGAACAGTTCAGTTCTCAAAGCTGTGTTTCCTTGCAGGAGGCAGTGAAGCCAGGGGGCTCTCAAACTTATGCCCGTGGTGCAAGTAATCAGGCGTGTAATAGGAGGAGTCTCTGTGGAAACAATAGAAAAACAAAGGTTAAGGATTGGAGCCGACTGTAATCTCACTTTCTGAGTCCTGGAGGCAGGCGGCCAAGGAGATTTCTAGATGTCAGATAGAGTGAAGGCAGGCAGTGAGGGTCTACCGCTGCAATGTCTCTGGTGACCTGTCTGCAACAGGCATGAAGGGTATCCATAGATGAGAGGCTGGGGGTTTCTCTGAAGTCTATAACAAGCTGTCCCACTTGAGTTTGATGGCTTTGGGAAAAGAGCAACATTCGTTCTCAATGATTCCAAGTCAAAGGATGGGAAAATAAAAATGTTAGTTCAGAAGGTCGCCGCCAAATATTTAAGAAAACTAGAAAAGTTCAGAACCCAGTCTAGTTTACAGACAGAAAATAAAGAGACAATGAACAACATTCGAATCTAATATCTACAAAGGGATTTATAGTTTCTATTGAGACATTTTTGCTAAAAAAGCACTCCATTTTTATTATCAAAGATAGCCAAATTAAGACGAATTGGTGTGCCAAAAAATCTAGTTTCAATAAATTTGGCCTGATTATGTGTATAAGCCCAGCAAGAATAGTTTTAAATCTTCTTTTGCTGGAATTTCTCATAAGGAATCTTCAGATTGAACTTTAAAAGCCTCTCAAGGCCAGAAAAGCCAAGGCAAGAACTTGCCATCAGACCTTGCCTGTAATACCCAGTGAGTTCCCCTCTTCTTGAGGACCCCCAAATATCTTGAGTTTCTTTCCTTTCTTTGCATCTCCCAGGAAGCAACCTTCATTCCTGACCTGGAAAGACTGCTATGAACCATGTAAGCAAGGTACCAGGCTAGTTTCCCAAGGAAGTTTTATTGGCTTCCAAAGTCAACCTTAGTTCCTTAAAGCTTCCTGGTCATATCAGTCTATTAACGTCTCTCTCTCATTGCAGTTCAAAGGCTTGATACTATAACGAGTCTCCAATTGTTATAAGGAGAACAGCTTCTTATTGCACTTATGCAGATAACCATATTGCCATGAAAATAAGGGTACGTATTAAGTTTCTAAGTTCTACAGGGATCAGGTAGGGAGAAAAATATAAATGTTCCAATATTGCTTACAAAAGGGTAATTTACCAAATTGCTAATTAATAGGTATTTTAAGAGAAACAAGTTTTCTTTCAGCTGGAAAACAAAATTTTTTTTTTAATTATCAATATTTCAAAAAGTCATAAAATTGTAATGCTGCTCATCTGTGCATTCAGTCCTATGTACTTAGACGTGTGCTGCTTGAATCCAGTTTTTCTATTAGTTCTCAGGGTCAGTGATAATTCCAAGAAGTTTGCAAGGCTGCCCATCAAGGTTCCTATGATTTGCTCAGTGAAGTGGGTGCCTCAGTCACTAAAGACTGTGGTAGGTATACCCCAAGTGGGAAACATTTTCTAACAGTTTGCCATTGTAAGGGCATCAGTCTTGTGGCTGGGGAAAGCTTGAACTCATCCAGAAAACGTACATAAAACTGCCCAACTAAGTGGCAGTTGAATGACGCCCAGTCCAAAATGTACAATGCTAGATGAAGGAACATGCAAAAACCAAAAAATGCCAGGCCATTGGGAAGAACCAAGTGGCCGTCTTAGGGTGTCCAGAGCCCCAACTAGTCATTTAATGTACAGTCACCATTTATCCATTTTCATTTCTCATTCAAGAATAGACTGTTGCCCTGTTACAAGTATGCCAGGATGGCTAAAGTCTGGCAATGAGGGATCATTTTCGCTAAAAAAAAAAGACTTCATCCACATGTGCTACAATTTTGATGACAGGCATCTTCTGCCAGGACATCTCAGATTTTCTGGATTTCACAGATGGTTTTGGAATAGTTATAACATGTACAAATACAACCTAGTTGTTATTATTTACAGCGCTTCCAATGTAATTTTAATGTATTAAATAGACCTAGTTAGTTTAATATTTCTCTTTTGTAAGGAGAGAAAACAGATCTTTTGAGGTATTCCAGGGACCCTCCTGAAACACCTCAAAGTTATTCCCAGGTCAAGACTATAATTTAAATTTTGGGAAGTTTGTCAAACTATAGCAAAAGGTTTTGACTTAATAGGATCATAAGTCATTATGATACAATACTTAATTATCCATTTAACCAACGTGACAATAGAAGATTTCCAACACAATTACAGAAGTTTACATAAAAACTTAGATCTTACTACTGAGGAGATTCAATGTTAGGGAGTCAAGGACCTGGTAAAGCAACATGAAACAAAATCATTTTGATAAAACATAGAATCTTTGCTTTCTAAACCTTTTCCTAGTATAAGAGCAGATCCATTAGTCCTTTTTAGCAAAGAGAAAACAAAGCTTCTGCATCTGCTTGCTTTTGATATTCAAATTCACTTACTTGATTAAATTTATTTCAAGCTTATTCACCTTGACCTCACATAAAATTTCCTTTCTGAAGATTCTTTTTTCATAAACGTTCTTTGTCCTTTTTAGTACAGTCTCTCACCCATTCAGAAATAATTGGGACAAAATTGCTTCACTTCCCTTGACACAAACACATCTCACCATTCCAAGGCCTTTTTAAAGCCTTAGGTGGAAAAGCCGAATTCATTTCAGAGGCACGGACATCACCATTGAGCAAGGGGCCTAGGACCTCAGGCAACTGGGGGGCCCATCTCACTTCTAAAGGAGGGGGCCTCCTCTCTGTAGTGTCAGGCTGTGACAAACTCCAGATTCCATGCACCCAAAATAGTTCCGGGACAGCTGACAAGTATTCAGATTGGCCCAAGCCCCACTAGGACAAAGCGGGGCACCTTCAGACAACAGATGTGACCTAAGCCGGCTGACAGGGGGACATGGCAGAAATGTCAGTCCTTCCACAACAGTTACTAAGTGTAGTATGATAATGTACTGCATTCCACTATTAATACTTAGGAAAATTAGTAGTTCAGATCTTCCTTATTAAGCAGCAATTAAATAGCTAAGAATAAACAAAACACCCAGCTTAGTGAGTTTTTTCTAAGGTGTGTTTTTTTGAATCCTAGTTCCATAGAGACACCCCCAAAATGAGCTCACCATTGAGTAAATTAGGAAACATCAGGTTAATGCAAGTTCATAGGTTTCTTCACTGGGACTTTCTGGGGTCTTGACTCTGCTGATGGTCTGCAGGCTCACCCTTCCTGTGAACAGGCCAAGGGCTGAACCAGTGTTTTGGAAAATGCAATCAAGTTACTATTAATCAACACTTTGTTTGGCATTCTAAGAGGCAAACAGATACTTGGTTAGAAGTGACATTTAACAAAATAACAATGGAGATTAATATTCTTTATGTAGCCGGAGGGAGAGGAGCAGCCATACATGTCTGCAGTCTGACAGACAAGGGAGAGGTTCCAGGTCATCTTCATTGGCAGAAGCAGCCCTTCCACCCATTTCTAGGGAAGTTAACCCTTTGAATACTGTAACGGTCTCCTCTTTCAAGGTCACTGCTGATTCTTCTCAGGACCTACTCCCACCCAAGCCCTCTTTGCTTCTAGACCTATAAGTAGACTCAGGTCCCAGTCGGCCTCAAAGTGTGATCCATGAGGAGGTGCACCATACACCAGAGGAACAGCGTGGTCTTTCCAGTTTATGAAGACAAAAGTCTTGGGTATGTGTAGGAATGGATCTGAAGGATGTAGGATCATGGTAGAAGGAATAATATAAAGTTGGACCGGGCTGAATGTATTAACATGGGCCCAGTAAGTAGAGGTTCTGGATTTATTGATTTAGTAGGAGGAGTTCAAAAGGACTCTAACAGTTTGGTTGGCTGGTTGGCTGAGATAGACTAAAAGGTGATCTACACTAAATGAAGTTGGCATGCCAGGTAGAGAAAGATATTCAAAGGCGTAGGGAGATTGGAACATTAGAGGGGATTTATCCTGTAAGACCTGCTCACCCAATGTGGGAGAGTCCAGAGGACATGACTTTCACATGACTGTGAGAAATAAACTTGTGAAGGGAACCCAGCATCACTGAAGAGTTCTGGGTCACTCATCTCTGTGGGTCAGAAATTACAGTGGGAGATGGTGCCACTGGGCTGCTACCCTGCAATACAATGGGGATAACTGGTTCCCAGGACAGCAAAGACAAACAGCAGTCAAAACACAAATCACCAGAGTTTGACCTTCAGAGACCTCTGGTGTTGGCTAGTTGATCACATTATCCCTTAGAAAGAAATATTAGTCCACTAAATTCTTACTTATCTGCATAAGCAGAAGAGTCCCAGGTAAAGTGAACAAAAGTCCCACTCGAATCACCAAAACAGATCATTATGGCTCCTCGAACCAACTCCCAGACTGGAGCCAGTTTATAGACTCTGAACAAGAACCCCTTGAGTGAAGGAGGCTAGGTCCCCTTGAGAAAGAACCTGCAACACTGAAAGAAACGGGCACTTCATATTTCTCCCAGCCTTCCCTAAAGGGACCTACAGCTTTTTACCAGGGTGACTGTGCCCTGGGGAAAAGGAAATAATTAGACCTCAGGGATTACTGGATGCTTGTTCTAAATTGATGCTAATTCTAGGAGACCCAAAATGTAACTGTGCTCCACCAGTCAGAGAATAAACTTAATGAAGGTCAGGTGCTCAATGGAGTTTTAGCTCAGATTTGTCTCACGCCGAGTCTAATGGGTCCCCAAACACATCTTGTAGTTATGCCCCCAGTTCCAGAAGACATGATTGGATAGACGAACTCAGCAGCTGGCTGAATCCCCACATTGTTTCCTTGAACTGTGGACTGAGGGCTGTTATGGTTGGTGTGAAAGGCCAAATGGAAGTCGCTGGAACTGCTCCTACCTCGGACAATCGTAAACCAAAAGCAATGCTATATTCCTGGGGGGATTGCGGAGATTACTGTCACCATCAAGGACTTAAAGATGTAGGGGTCATGCATCTCCATCTCCCATCAGCTCTTTGGTTCGCCTGTGCAGAAGACAGATGCACCTTGGAGAATGACAGTAGATTATCGTCAACTTAACCAGGTGCAGATTGCTGATGTTTGCCAGCGATCCGGGTCCTTCCTTGGCTTGCAGCAGCCTCACTCCAATTTCTGCCTCCCCTTCACGTGGCCTTTTCCCTCTGTTTGTCTCTGTGTCTTCACACAGCCTTCTTATAAGGACACCAGTCATCTACAAAGATCTCATTTCTAAATAAGGTCACATTCCAAGGTTCTGCATGAACATGACTAGGGGGACACGCCTCAATCCACAACAACGAGAAATGATTCCCCCAGGAGACAACAACTATTTCATTGAGCTGGAAGCTAAGACTGCCATCTGGCTACTTTGAACTTCTCATGCCTCTGAATCAACAGGCAAAGAAAGGAGTTGCTGTCTTGGCTGGGGTGATAGACCCTAATTGTGGGGAGGAAATTGGGCTCTACTGCACAGGGCAGGTAAGGAAGAGAATGTCTGAAATACGAGAGACCCCTCAGCACATCACTTAGCACTACCGCACCCTGTGATTAAAGTCAGTGGAAAACTACAACCTAATTAAGGCAGGAATATTAATGACTCAGACTTCTCAGGAATGAAGGTTTGGATCACCCTACCAGCTAGAGAGCATGACCAGCAGACGTGCTTGCTGGGGGCATGGAATGAGTAGTGAAGAAGGTAGTTATAAATACCAACTACCAGTTGTAGAAATGAGATCTGTAATTATCATGAATAGCTCTTATTTGTTCTGCATATGTTAGTACAGTCCTATGCAAACTTGTGTGTTACACATGAATATATACTGCATATAAAGCAAATCTGTCTGTTTTCTTCCCTGTCATCATCGTATCATTTAACGTAAGATGAATCCGTGATGGTTAACTTTCCATCTCAGGATTTAAGTTACAGGATGTTAAGGAAAACAGTGACCATTATCCAGGGACCTGGCACCCTCTTCTGAGGGAAGGGTCTGCGTGGCTTTGGTTATAGGCAGGAGAGCCGCCCTCAGCTTAGATGCACTCAGCTTAGATGGAAGCATGACTGCTGCTGTCTTTACCTGGAGACGAACCGCGGTTAAGAACCTGTGAATGGGTACCAAGCTCAGAAAGGGTGACTTGTGATGGTTAGTTTTCTGCGTCAACTTGGCTGGGCCCAGTTATTCAAACACAATCTAGGTGTTGCTGTGAAAGCATTTTTGCAGACGTGGCTAACATCCACAATCAGTGGACTTTAAATAAAGGAGGTCGTCCTCGATACTCCGCGTGGGCCTCAACCAACTAACTGAAAGGTCTAAAGAGCAAAACTGAGGTTTCCCGGAGGAAGCCGCAATTGGGCCTGCCGGCTGCAGCCAGCTTCCCCAGCTTCAGCCCTACGATTTCAGACGCGCTTAGCCGGCCTCTCCAACCAGGTAAGCCCGTGCCTTGAACCAAACAAATAAAGAACGACTCTCCTGTTAGTTCCGTTTCTTCGGTGGAACCCTGACTGATAAAAGGGCCCCAGCTGTGGAGGTGATGGGGTCCAGCTCCTTATCCTCGTGGATGAGCGTATTGGCCAGCAGGGCGTTGCTTCCAGGCGGGCTGTGTCGCGTGTTCAGAACCAGGCGCCCCTCTGGTTCTGAGACCACATGCATATGGGGCGGCTTCAGGGGAGCGGGGGCCTCATGAAGCCTTTCCATTCTGGGGAGTGGGCTTAGGTGGGCTTGCCCGAAGAGCCTAGCGGGAAGGACGTTGTGAGGGAGGAAGAACGTACTGGGATATTAATGGTCTGGGAACCTGGGAGTGGGGTGGGGTCGCTGGCTCTGATTCGGTGACATGCAAGAGTAGGTTTGCCCCCAGTGGTGCCCGGTGGCTGGGCAGCAGAGTCAGACTCCCTGATGCCCGTTGTGTATGTGCACACGCGTGTGCCTGAGTGTGTTTCTGAAGAGCTGGCAGGCAGGCACGTGTACCCTACAGCCACCACTCAGTAATTATGTAAGTGTTACGAGAGGTCAGGCAGCCTGGAGGTCACGCAGCGAGGCCGGCTCGGGCTCAAACCCAGGTCTTGGCACGAAGCTTGGTCCCTGGTCCTGGAACACATCCACCTTCCAGGCCCCTCAGGCTGCTCGGGAGCCTGGGTCCATGTGTGCGTGTCGGTGTGTCTGTCTGAGGCCCCAGGGTTTGGGAAGACGCTGTTTAGGGACCTTTATCCTAAAACCAGCCTCCTTCTCCCCGCCCCCACGCCCCCACCCTCCAACCAGACTCAATACAGGTGCGTTTCGCTTTATTTACACAGATAACCTGCTGCTGGAGTCAGTGCAAACGCTTTATAGCCACTAGAGGGCGCCAGCGACGATAGAATCCGGCTTTACCGTCTGTGGGAGAGGTTCCCGCCACTAGGTGTTTCAACGGGGTTGTCCCAGGTCCCGTGGGTCCGCCACAGCCTTTCACTCTCTATGTGACCTTGGGCTTCAGTTCCCTTTCTGTAAAATGAGGATAAAGCCATTCTAGATCTACGTTACAGAGGTCAGAGGTGGCAAAGATGCCTGAAGAAGTTAGAAGACACATTACCCTTGATAAATCTTTAATAATTCTCTAAGATCAGATGGCCATGGAATAGATTTCATTAATATGCAATTTAATATTCAAAGCAGACATGGGTAGAGTACAGATAAAATATGACTGGCCATGAATGATATTGGGAGAAGGCGGGTAACAGGTCCAATGAGAATTCTTTGTTCTCTCGAAGAGGAGTATGATGGAACTGAACAGAGAGGGAAATGACAGGCACACCTGGCTTCTTGCTGACGCAGTCTGTGGCAGTGGCTTATAATGCAGGGTCTGGGCTGGGACAGACGCAGGATCAAAGCCCACTCTATGGAGACCCTTTAGGCCTCGTCAGTGCCTGAGCCCTTTCCTCTGTTCCGTGGGTACAATAATAGTGACCACCTTACGGGCGTGGTTGTGAGGCTCAAACTAAGAAATGCACGCTTGGGGGAAGCCGGATGGCTCAGTGGGTTGAGCACTCACTTTGCAGCCCCGGGGACTGAGGATTGGGTCCTGACCCCAGCCCGTGCGGACGCATGTGCTGAACTGGGGAGTGCCCCCAGTTCAGTTCTCACCAGGGCAAGACCCCGGCCCAGTTCCTGCCCTGTGCAGCCCAGTGCCCACCTGTGGAATGAAACTATGTGGAAAAACCAATGATGTGCAGCTGTGGAGACTGTTATGGGCCCTCCTCCTTCTCTCTGTCTCTGACTCTGTATCTCTCTCTCTCTCTCTCTCTCTGTCAAAAACAATAAAAATAAATCAAAAAAAAAAAAAAAAGAAAGAAAGGAAAAAGAAATGCACACAAACTCAGCACAATGCCTGTCCCGTGGTGGGTGCTCAGGATACGATGGCTGCCTTGTATCATATTCTACAGGCTGAAGCCGGGCCCAGCAATGTCTCGAGTCTTCATGTGCCCCACCTGCCTCCTATCTCTAGTTTCTGGCCTTTGCCTCCAGGGGTCTTCACTGAGACTCACCTCTGATTGTGCCCACCCCTGAGATCGAATGCCCCTGCTGGATGGACATGAAGCCCGGCCCTAGGGGCTTGTGTGGGCTGCAACCCCACAGTCCACCCCAGGCTCAGAGGAGCTCAGATAGGGTGTGACTGTCAGTTACTTCTAATTCCAAAACAAACGTCAGAGGGGCTCCCTGGAGGTCACGCCTCGGCCCACTCTGTCCAGTGGCACCAATGTCCACCCCCCACCCCTCAGGGCAAGGTTCCACTAAGAATCCCGGATCCTCTACCTCCAGCAACCCCCCGCCCTTTCCGGGTAAGCCTCTGCTTTCTGTCAGCTCACTCCCCCACCCACTCAATGACATCCTCAGTCTTTCTCTCCCACTTTCAAATTTCCAGCTGCCCACTCCTGTCTGTCTCCCACCTCCTGCTCCTCGCTGCCTACTTCCCAGAGTGCAGGGCAGTGCCATCAACAGCACCCCTCCCTCATCTTCCTGCTCCCAGCCCTGCTGATTCTCCCACCTGCCTGCTGTCGTCTCCTGTTCTGATGGAGGATGGTCCTGCCCGGCTTAGGAACCTGTTCTGATGGAGGATGGTCCTGCCCGGCTTAGGAACCTGTTCTGATGGAGGATGGTCCTGCCCGGCTTAGGAACCTGTTCTGATGG